>CAEFZY010041041.1:0-16732 GCA_903066815.1 Brachyrhaphis roseni
TATCTATCTATCTATCTATCTATCTATCTATCTATCTATCTATCTATCTATCTATCTATCTATCTATCTATCTATCTGCTCTTTAATTTTATGAATTGATACAGATTAACAGATTGGATAAAGATCCTGCCACTCAGCCTCCTGCAGCGCCAGGATTCATCCTGGATCTAAACCTGGATTATTTCAGCAACCAAAGCAGCCGCTCTAAGCATTTCATATCAGGAAAAAGAGAAGGTCTAATGACTCTTAGGTTGTAGTATTTACTTATTTACTAAGTAAATAATTCTAAATTATTTACTTAGTGAGGTGAAAAGTTGGAAGCATCAGCTTTTCCCTGGAAATGTGTTTTTAATTCCTTTTTTTTTTTTTTAACATTTTGAAGTTGTAAAGAGAAGAAAGCGACGCAACAGAAAACAGACTCTGGCTGCACTGAGAACCACTCCTCTCTTCTACCTACATACACTTTAAATGTTTTTATTTTCATTTAAGAAATAAATTCTGGGTTAGGGCCAGTCCCAATTATTTCTGCTAAGGGTACAATGTTTGCATCTACAATATTCCAGGTTTTCAGGATTCAAGTTGAATTTTTAACAATAAACTCTAAACTATGATTCTATTTCTTACCTTTAAAAAATGATTAGGGCTTCAGAATGGCGATCTGACTATTTTTTTTTTTCAGATCTGCTGTTTGCAAACAAAAAAAATTATACATTTTTTCTATATTATAGTATGTAGTTATTATTTTTGCAAGCATGTTTCCCTCGCAGCACCTGCATTTGCAGAATGCAGAATAACATCTATGTTTTTGTTATAGGGATATTTTCACAGCGTGCAGATGTGATTTCTCTCGCCAGAAAATAGTCCCGCTGCGTGGGTTCAGACTCCTGCTCATTTTTCTGCTCACTTTCACCTCATCCTGTCACCGCTGTCTTCAATGCAGATGTGCAACAAAAACACAAATGCTTCAATCAATGTTGTTCTTTTTATGTCTTTTTATATTTGTAGACATTCACAACAATAACGTCAGCCTTACTTTGCATGGAAAGATTATTTTTTTATTTAGTTAAAAAAAAAAAGAAGGCCTGCGTGCAGAAACGACGCAAAAATACGTCAAATGCGTGGCTATGGCTCTGTTTTGTTTTGGTTTTTTTTTACAAATAAATTAAAAATCGATCAGTTGTGCTTTGGAAATAAATTAATAAAGGTCTTGTGTGTGTGAATGGGCACCGTACTGCTGCAGATTTAGTTTTCAAAATTATATATATATAAAAAATATGTGAATCTAATCGCGTCTTGATCTTAATTTATGTCAGGACTCCGTCTCACCTACAGACACTGGTTGTCACCACGCTTTCCATAAAATCATTCAGGGATTAATTAAGATCGAGATGGAAGAGGCAAACCAGATTAAGACGGAAAAAATCAATACGTCGTCAGAAAGAGAAAAAAAAAAAAAGAAGCATTTTTGCTCTGCAGGCGAATACCTCTGAGATCAGCACCTTGGACAGAGACGGAAATCCTTACCGAGCGCGCACGGGTTTATGTAAAGACATTTATATTCTAGTACAATTTTATCTAAAAAAGAAAAGAAAAAAAAAAGGCAACATTTGCTATGTGAGGATTGATTTTCCTTAAAAACGAGAATGTATCATAATACTAGAGCAAGAAGGTGAAAACAGGATCAGGAAACGCGTTATTGGAAAACCTCAGAATGAGTGAAAATCCTGAATGAACAAATCAACACATTTCAACAACATATGACAACCTAATAATTTATATCATGAAAATCCCCCCCCATAACCCCCGGTCTGATTTATTAAAATCTTTGTATTTTTAACACAGGGAACTCTTGGTTGATTTTGACAAAAGGATTTATTTAGAAAGTGTAATTATAAATTCCTCACCGCTGAAATTCTGCACACAACCTACTAAGACAGTGTGAGAAATAAAGAAAATTCTCTCCTTCGAAACGACTTCCTATAAACACAGCGAATCTCTCTGATGATGTTGGACCTTTGCCTGTGTGACATGGCCTTCTCGTTGTTTCTCCTGGCAGAGATCCCTCAGTGTGCAGGCTGCAGTCAGCACATCCTGGACAAGTTCATCCTGAAGGTGCTGGACAGACACTGGCACTCCAAGTGCCTCAAGTGCGCGGACTGCCAGACCCCGCTGGCGGATAAATGTTTCTCCCGGGCAGGCAGCGTCTACTGCAAGGAGGACTTTTTCAAGTCAGTGCGCCTTTCTCTTTTCTTCTTTTCGTTGTTGTCTTGTTATTTTTTTTAATGAGATAATCACTGGTTTGTGTTTTATTTTGAGTCTCAAAGATTGCAGCTTTTCCGTGGGGGACTATTTGATGCATCAAAACTGCTAAAAGTGCCAAAATTCAGAAATAATGCTTAGAACCGCTCATGTAGCTGGTTATGTATTTATAAATAGCATACATATTGGTGCAGATTAGACATGAGCCGGTATTCTATCTTCATGATATGTGATATGTAAAAATATAATATTTTAGCAGTATTGCAATAATTGTACAAAAAAAAGATCATAAAGTCTATTTTATTCTTAGCAAGACAGTTGAATAAATCCATATAAGAGCTAAATTTTTTATAACATTAGTGACTATTACAAAATAATAATTGTTTTTAAAGCAATTGCTTTGTTTTTTTATGTGATACACAAATTTAAGCCAAAATATATAATAAACTGAGGCCAAACTTATTAGGTTTTGAATGCTTATTGCATGAAATGTGCCTGCTGTCATTCTGCTCTTTGTAGGTCCAACATGCTGGTATTATCTGGTTAATGTCATTGGCGTCTTTTTAGTTTCCACATCATGTTTGACTAGAAATATTTTTGAAACAGCTGATTTTCTTTTTTGTAGCGGGCAGGAAAGTGTAATAGGTCTCTTTCAGCCATCTAACTGGCAGTGCGTAGCAACATGTGGGGGAGGGGGCAGCTGGAGAAAATCCTTTTTTTTTTATGTTTCATTAAAAGGATTTTAATCTGTCAGAACAGTCTGATGGAAGAAAGTTTTGAAACATTTATTTTAAAGCGGTGGTAAACCTTCACACTGGTTCCCTGCTTGGTGAAGATGCTATTTATAACATCTGTGATTTCCACACCCATAGATTAACTTGGCTCTGATTATAAATCCCTATATTTCACTATCTTTTTTTTCTTTCTTTTTACCGTTTTGCTTCTTTCTTTTAATGATTGGATTTCAGAAGCATTACAGAAGAAAATTGAGTTTGACTTTCATCCAAAACAGGATCAGCAGATCTGGGCTTTTTACTAAATCACGTTTGAAAGGTTTTAATGCTCAAAGCTTGAACGAGACCCCCGAGGAGCTCTGGAGTCTAACTGGTTGCTAACTGTATTAGCTGACCCAGGGGGCCCCGTGAGGGGGACGTTGGCATGTTCAAAACTCTTCAAACATGGAACAGCACACATATGGTTTTTCTGGTTAGAGACTCGAAGGCTTCACTTTGCTTTTTTATTTTTGATTGGGTGCTTTCCTGATTTAGAGCCTCTCCTCTCCTCAGTCAGTGTTTTAGTGGTTCTCCTTAGGGTGGGTTTACTGTGTGCTGGCTTCCTCAACAAGCTCTGTTTAATGTCGGTACTTTAGCTGCAAAAATACAAGCATGCCAACACACAAGCAGATATGCAAACCTGATGCATTCCACTGATGCATCAGTCAGGCTTGCTGTTAACAGAAATCCACTGCAGAGCTCGTTTCCTTTTGCTTTGAACAGCAAGGATTTCAAATGTTGCAAACTCTGTTACATATTTCAGTTTGACAGCATATTTTATGGAAGTTTTGCTGTCTGCATCACCATCACCACCTCTGCTTCATGTTTCCCTTCAGGCGTTTTGGAACAAAATGTGCGTCGTGCCAGCAGGGCATCCCTCCGACGCAGGTGGTGCGGAAGGCGCAGGACTTTGTGTATCACCTGCACTGCTTCGCCTGCATCATGTGCAGCAGACAGCTGGCCACCGGCGACGAGTTTTACCTCATGGAGGACGGGAGGCTGGTGTGCAAGGTGGATTATGAGACCGCCAAACAGAACGGTAGGTGTGCTCACTGTCAAAGTGGAATGAGAAGAAAGGATGAACATGTTCTTCCAGTGATATAAAATGATTGTTGCAAATGTCCATCTATTTGCTTCGCCGCTGAAAGGCTCTGACCTAACTGGGCCGCATCAGAATTGCAGAAGAGCGTGATAGATCAAGCTGTATGCACCTCTCAGCGAGGCAAAATAACTTCTGACTGTGGATCGTTGGTGTTTGTCATCTGGGTGTGTGTGCTGTTTCTGTCCCTCCCTCTCCTCTGAGATTTCCATGCGTCTCTGATTGATTATGTAAAGTGAACCGATGCTCTTATATGGTGCGGCTCCAATAACTCCTCTCCTCTGGCAAAGGGTAGATTTATGTCCTCTGCTGTGGGAGTGGGACAGATGCACAAGGACAATAATACACTGCCCTGCATAACTATTTGCTTCATTTAAAACACACACGCATGCACACACAAATATATGCAGAGGGATGCCACTCATGTTTGCAACTGTGTTTACAGATGATTCAGAGGGTGGAACCAAACGACCAAGGACCACCATCACCGCCAAGCAGTTGGAGACCCTCAAAAGTGCCTACAAAAACTCGCCAAAGCCAGCCCGCCATGTCAGAGAGCAGCTGTCCTCTGAGACAGGCCTGGACATGAGGGTGGTGCAGGTAGAGCATTCATTTTTTTAAAATTTATTTTTAGAAAATTGACTTGCAAAATGAGTACACTCTAATTTGAGCGTGGTTGAGTGAATTCCTCTGTCCTAGGATATTAATACTCGTCTCTCTGATCATCTGTAGTAATTTAAACAATGTCATTATGACTGGGAAAGTCTGTAGTTTTCTTATCAGGACTTAAAATCATGTTTGCTTTATGTGTTTAGAAGCTTCTGGTATTTTAGCGAACCTCTGCTTCTTGATCATTCTGAGATAGAACATTGTTATTATTTTTTATCTATTCTGTATGTTGCACTGACATTGTTTTATTGTTTTTGATCCCAGCCTTTAAAAAAAGCAAATAATTATTTAGCTATGTACTGTATGTGCAGAATTTTGAATTACTTAAAATTTATATTTTTATTTATAAATGTATTTATATTTTTAGCATTTTTAGTTAATGTTCTAAATTAATAAACATATTCGTATTTTTCAATTTTAAAGTTTTTATTGCGACAAAATCTTTGATTACAACAAATATTGGTAAAAATCAGTTATAAGTTATTATTATTTATTCAATTTTTTATAGGTGCAATAAACTGTATGCCAAACAATCGGAGAGGTCAAATATTACATCATGTTTACATAAAAAAGAAACTTCCTTGCTTTATCAAATGTTTAATGCCAAACTAAAATTTTCAAACCAGGTAAAAAAATAAACAGGAAATTATGATGGCAATGTTATTTGCTTTGATTTGTCTTTTTAAAAATGAATATTATGGTTTAACCCGGTAGGTTTGGTTCCAGAACCGGCGAGCAAAGGAGAAGCGTCTAAAGAAAGATGCCGGTCGCCACCGTTGGACTCAGTTCTATAAAAGTGTCAAACGCAGCAGAGGAGGAACCAAAGTGGAGAAGGAGAGCTCGGCTGATGATGCAGGGCTCAGCGACAGCGAACTGAGCTTCAGAGGTATTTTGTTTTATTTTTCCAGATCATTTAGTCCCAGAAAGGGAATTAGCAGAAATATTCCTGCTAATAGGATTAAGGGAGCATTCAAAATGGTAAATCACATGAGAGCTGCAGATACCAATGCATCTTTGTTGCTTTTCATTTGCCTGCTTGTGTTTCCTGTTGGAGTGTGCCACTTTGAGGCAAATCTAAAATGTCATACCTGTTTCGGTTTTCCTCTGTGGCCACTGATGCCTCCTGCCTCTGTTTGTTTGTGTGATGGAGCTTATTGGAAACGAGCAACGGCTCCTTAGTGAGATGCAAATGAAGTTTTAGGCATCTTTTTGTTATTTAATATTCACAGCCCCCCCTTTCCCTTTTTGGATAATTGCAAAAGTCTCCGAACCAATTTGAAAAAGAACGCTGTTTTTATGAGAAACGAAAACATGGTGACAGAAACTCTATAAAGCATGTGAGGCTTTTATTCAATTAGAGAGAAAGTGCTTTGGGGCTTTGTTGTTACTGAGGCCACACAGGGGATCGGTTAGAGATGAAAACACATATTTTGTACTGCAGTTATTGACCAGCACACAGACATAGATATGAATTTCAGGTTTAGTATGTGCGTCATACTATTTAGAAGATCCGGATCCACACATTTTACTTGATGTGAGTCAAGAGCTTCTGCAGTTTTTAATGAATGCTAAAAAGCTAAGCTTTTAATCTTTTTAGTTTCTTTGAGAGAAACCCAAAGTCTCTCCACTTCACATGCAGTCTTTTCTATAAATACTCATATCGTTTGAATTTTTTTCACTTTGTCATGTTGCAGCCTCAAAATTCAATCTGTTTTACAATACATAAAAACACTGCACAGTGCACAATTCCTGAAGTGGAAGGAAAACAATGCATTGTTTTATTTATTTATTTATTTTTTGCCCACACATAAAAAAATCAGAAACATTTGGTATGGATTTGTATTCACCCTCATATTTTCTAATAGCTCAAGATAAAATCCCATTCAACCGAAAGGATATTCCCACAAATAATATCCCAAACTTTGACAGTCTCACAAAGCTGTGTTCAATCAATCACTTTAAAAAGGAGAGAGTGAGATGGAAGACTAGCATCAATCACGCTAGTGGCAGCATCATGCTGTGGGGCTGTTTTTCTTTGAGAGGAATAAAAAAGCTGGTCACAGTTTATCGGCGTCATTCTGGAGAAAACCTGTTCACCTTACACAGGGCCGGCCCAAGCCTCCAAGGGGCCCTAAGCAAAATTTGGTTTTGAGGCCCTCTATTTCTGCTAACAATGTGACCGGCTGAAATCAAAAGTTAGAATATTAGATCATTCGGGCACCTGCTATAAACTTATTGCATCTCTGATAGTGCTGTTTACATTATATCCTATGCATGTATAATATAGGATACATTTATCGGCCAGCGGATTTCTGGGCACCTATCTCCTTAATTTGGGGGGATTGTGATTGGCCGATACTTACATGTGAAGCCCATCTTATCCCCTGATCTTATTTTCGTCAGCAAAGGTTTAAAAATCAGCCTCTGTCCTCTTCTGCTCTGCAGTGAGAGGTTTGACTGACCACCAGGTCAGGTCTGCACGTTTACAGTTAATAATATTCACCCCACTGTACCCAACTTAGTGACTTTCTTGCTATATTTAGCGACATTTCAGATAAACTCAAAATCGGCAGGTCAGACGTTCAAAACCATTTTTCCAAACACTTCAAAGTTATACACCACTTTAGGGTTTCTCTGTCATGTAAAAAGTCACTAAAACAGATTCCCGCTGCAAAAATAAAACGTTCAAGTTGTTTGAATACTTAAGCAAAGGACTGTGTTTTACTTATTGCTCAATTAAACCTATTAAAGAAGAGAAATCTCCTGTCTTATTTCTTACTGATCTTCTTTTCTGATCTCCTCCCTAGACGACCAAGTCTTGTCCGACCTCAGCCACGCGAACGGCCTTTACGGGAGCGTGGGAGACATGACCAGCAGCGCCGTTCTGAACGGCGGCTTCTCCGTCGACGCGGCAGGACAGCCCTACCAAGACATCCGGCCAGGGAGCCCCTACGGTCTACCGCAGTCACCTTCCTCCATCACCTCCCTGCCCGGCCACACACCTCTCCTCAACAACCTGACCTTTAGCATGGACAGTCTGGTGGCGCAGGGGGGGCCAGGCGGAGTGGGACAGACTCTGAGGGCCATGGCGGGGGGCCCCACCTCAGACCTCTCCACGGGCAGCAGTACGGGATACCCTGACTTCCCCACCAGCCCGGCCTCCTGGCTAGATGAGATGGACCATTCCCAGTTTTGAGCCTCCAGCTCAGCAGAAGAACCACTATGAGGATTTATCAAAAGGACATGACAGATGTTTTTTTTTTTTTACATTTCTTTACTTCACCCTGCGAGACTGCTGTGCTTTGTGTTGCTCGGTGGAGAGAAAAAGCTTGACTGGAGTCCGAACAGTGAGATAACAACCAGGTTGGAAGATGGAGACTGGACTCCATCTTGCAGTAAAGCAACACCTGAATGTTCAATCTCAACACTGCATCGTCACATTTTTTTCTTTTTTAATTATTGCCTGTTTTTATTTTGTTGAGTCGCTACAAAGGAGACTAATCTCCAGAAACATTGGTGGACTGTGCTCAAACAGGTCAGGGCCATCATTTGTACCGGGCCCAGAAGGCAGCTGCATGCTTCTGATTCACTTTGAGTTGAACTGCTGGCCGGCCGTACCGGAGCCTTCACATTGGCATTGCACTTTACTCTCCTCTTCTTTTTCTAAGTGAACGGACAGGAGTGCAGAGGAGAGAGACGTATGCACAAGGCAAACAGTGTTTCACTCGGAGAAAAACTCACAAGAGCAGTGGCACAAGCGTGAATCTAGAAACATGCTCATGGTTTTTTTTAAGTTTAATTTTTTTATGTGCTACCGACAAAGTGTTTTGAGAAATGGTCTGATCTGCTGATCCGTGCATCCAGAAGTTGTTTTAATGACAGCGTTTTGAGACAAAGCAATCAAATTTAATCTGAGTAAAAGACGCTTCAGAGAAAAAATCCATTAGTATTAAACCCTGTTTCACACGAGGAGCCAGAACTTTCAGTATAGATCATATTTCTGCATTAATTTATTCTTCACAATCAAAGATATAAAACATGTTGTTTCTGTAATAAATAAAAACACCAATAAGTATTAAAAGGAACAAAGAAACGCTACTTTGTGTTTGCTCTCTTCAGTCAGATCCAGCCTTCTCCTGATAATCTTCTCAGTCAGCAGCAGCCTCAGCTTTGCCTGCTGTCAACCTACTTCCCCCAACTCCAGATGTGATGTCGGCCCTTTGTACCAGAGGGATTAACACAGTCTGCCACATTCAGAACTCATAATTCAGCATCTGAGCTGGATCGGCTGCAGAGATCAGTCACCGTCAGCTCCAGCTTCACAAATCATTTGCTACAAGAAGAATATCTCAAAAGTAAATTCCCCTTGAGTTTCGTTTAAGTTGTAAAATTAACTAACAGTTTCATGCTTGTGCAGGAAAATGCATCCTCCCAGATCTCATCTCTGCTCCTGTCTCTGATCTGAGGGCAAACCGGTCGATGTGAGCACCTCTTTGGAGAAAACAAAATGCCAAGTCTTCTTTTTTTTTTTCATATTTTACCTCATGGCAAATCAAATAACAGGCAGTGACACAATTACAGATTACAGCCCACAAATTACAATGTGTTTACCTCTTAAAATCACAATACTTTTAACGTGAGTGAAACAGACAAGTCAAGAGAGGGGAAAAAGTTTGGCCTTTAAAATGGATCTTTATTTCTTAAAATGCTTTTTATGCATAATTTATTTGAACTGTTTTGAAATAAAGGTTTTTGATTATTTATTATTAAGACATTACTTTAAAAAACATGAGTTAGAAAAGTGAAAAATGCATTTCAGTAATGCCAGGTAATTCCAATTAGTTTATGCTATGTAAATAAGAAGCATAATCCCTCCTATCAGACGTGTGTCACAGCTTTGTTCCCTGCACAAACCAGTGGATACGCAGTAAATGCTGCTCACAGCTGAATTACAAAGTAATTTGTTGGCTGAAATCTGGGATTTTAGAGGAAAACAACATGGAAAACCCATCATTGAAGCAGTTTTGTTCAGTCTGTTTAGCCTCAGAAGTTTGCATCTTATTGTTGTAAATTTTGTACAGTTTGAAAACGTGTAGATTGTCTTGTTTCATGAGCGCTATTTATTATTATTACTATTATTATTATTATTATTATTGCCATGTGTCTTTGAAAAAGATGTAAAAGAGAGCACTGAATTTATTCATTTATGCCTTCTGTGTAATGGTATGAACCGTGTACAGTTAAATCTATATGAGGAAAATAAAGCTGAATTGTCTTTGGTTACCCATTGAGTGAGTTTTTCTTTATTTTTCACAGAGCTGGCTTGCAGTGATGAATGCTAGAGCTAAGATTGCCAGGCGAGCTTTATTTATGATGCATTTAAAGAAAAATATGTCCTGTTGGTGTTTTTATTATTTTTGCCTTATCGAAACTCTCTTCCAGCCAGTTAACCCACAAATTCATTTACCCATTGAGAGCATTTACCACACACTTAGGCCTCTATTCAATTGTGGAGATCCATTTAGTACCTCCAACAGGCACTGGTCAGTCATTTAACAGTGATCGATGCTGTTTTCCTCTCTCGCTCTCCGAGAGTGGGGGTGACAAGAAAGATGCATGAAAAGAAACTATATGGGAGGACAGAGGGGAGGGGAATAAAACATGCACACAAACAGATGTCTTGCTGGCTGCTTCTCTGATCCTATCAGTGCTGAGGAGACACTGGAGCAGATTGCAGCACAGTCAAATCTACCCTTAATCCCCAGACTGTTAACTAATCGTAAAGTGATTTGTGAAATATGGCCAAACATGCATTGTAGTCAGTCAAAGAGAACGTGTCTCTTATAAGAGTAAGTCAGGATTTTAAATACATTGTGCATTAAAGCAGCGTTGATTTTAAGCCATCATGCTTTGAGGATTTTCTCAAAGCTGACTAAAATAATTTTATTTTGTGGCAAATTGTTAGAGATGAAGATATTTCTTCTCGTTTTTGTGGATCTCTGAGTCAGGAATCAAACCCCAGACATTTGTGCCAAGGACTAATAGTCTGTGTAAATGAGGCTCCTGCTCTATAGACATGAAACTAGCTCTAAGGTCTTCACTAGTGTCTCACATCTTTTTTCTCCCCTTGTGATGCGACACAACTATTTAAAAGATTTATAGTTATTTATAGTTGGAAAGGTATTCATACCTTTTTCACATTTTGTTATATTACAACCAAGAACTTCAATGTATCTTATAAGGATCTCACGTGATTTTAAAAGATTTTCACAAATACTATTCTTGAGAAGGTCAGCACATCAAGAGGTCAACCCCCAGAAGAACGCTGGCTAAGAAACAGAATATCTCAGTATGAATACAGCTGTTCTGTAAAGGCCTAAGAGAACAAACGGCATCATCACAGCAGACAGACAAGAAAGATGTGGAGATTTAAAGCAGAGTTAGCTCTAGATGAACGTCTCACAGAGCATGGTTGTCCACTTAAACTGATTTTAAGTAGATCATTATTTAGAGAAGCAGCCAAGAAGCCCACTATTACTCTGGAGGATATGCAGAGATCTGCTGCTCAGGTGGGAGAATCTTTTAAAAGGATAATAACTATTAATGGGCTGAACAGATTTGGTCTTTATGAAGGGAGTAAGCCTTCATTAACATAAAGCTATAATGTTTCTTGTTTAACATTTCCCACAGGGGACACATGAATGTGGAGTCGCCACGGTGAAACTTGATGGTAGCAGCATCATGCTGTGGGAAATGCTGCTCTTCAGCAGAAATGGGGAATCTTGTTTCTGCTGCGCCTGAGAGACTCAGTACTGTGGTGAAGATTCACCTTCCAGAATGCAGCTATTCATGCTATTCATGTGTTTGAACGGCCTAGTCAAAGACCCCTTTCACCTCCTGCACTGAAAAAGAAATGTGTATTTGAACTAATTTCATTAGTTTTGCTCAAGCTATAATTCTGATTTGGATAATTCTGAAGTCAGTTATAGCTTGAGCAAAATTAATCAAATTAGCTGTAACAAATTTGAGTAATTTTTGACGCTAGTTAAAAAAAACAAATATTTTTTTCAGTGACAGTATGTGGATGGACAGATGGATGGATGTTCCGTCCAGTGTGTGTCTCGCTACTCCTCCTTTTGCTCGAATAGTCCAGCTTCTCTGCAACGCTGATCCAGATGAAGTGGATGTGAAAGATGACTGAATTATGATCTTGGCTAAGCATGTTTATTAAAATAATTAGAAAGAAATGAAATGTGTTATAATGAAATTACACCACAGCGTACATCTGTATGAAACTCATTTCTATGTGGGAATGTGGAACATTTGTCTGAAAGGAGGGCCGTGTAACCCAAACATAAGTGCTATCGATTGCTTTGTTTTAGATATTCTTTCAGCATTATAAAAACAAAAAGGCAAACACTCATTCTGGTTGGAGTTTGCACGTTTGCATAAAATGCCACAAATCTAGCTGATTTTTATTTAAGCATTGATTGGATGGGCTATGGGCATTAATGGATAGGGTCTAATAGAACCGGCTTACAAAGATAAAGAGCCGCACAGACAGTTAGGATAATTTACACGCCACTTACAGCACTAGTATACATATAAATCTGAGGGAACTCCACCACTGTTGCTTTTGCAAAGATGACAAACACAAGCGCAAATGCCATTATCATCGATCGCAAGGCTTTTATTACAAACTTCCTAAAGGAAACGCCATGTTTTTTTTTTTTCTTGCATGAAGCAAAAAGGAATAAATTAACATGCAAAACAGACAGGATTTGTTTTGGACCGAAAGTCAATCTCAGAGCATCGGGAAAGGACATTTTTCTCTTCAAGTGATTTCAATGTAGCCCTGCAGTAAACAATGATCTGCATGATGGCTGAGTTGGCTGGAGTCAAGCAGAAGTCTTTCAATGACACATTCAAGGTTGTTTTAAAGGAAAACTGCGACTTGTCCAGTTGCTGGACCTGCAGATATTAGACAGATGACAGGTAAAATAATATGGGCTCATGATAATCTAGGGGGATCAGTCAATCAAATCAATAAATCTTATTTTGTTTGCTCAGCATATTTCAGCAATGAGGCCATTCAACATCATAAAAACACAAAAATCAACAACTGAAACGTTACATTTTTCCAAGTGCCATCATTGCACATCAAAATGTTGGTTAGTATTTCATTTGTTACGGTCCAAAAGCAACTCTAAACTGCGGGGATTTTAGTCTAGATTTAAAGGAACTCAGTGTTTCCGCTGTTTTACGATTTTCCAGAGGTTTGTTCCAGATTTGTGGTGCATAGAAGCTGAATGCTGCCTCTCCATGTTTGGTTCTGGTTCTGGAGATGCAGAGCAGACCACAATCAGAAGATCTGAGATGTCTGGAAGGTTGTTACAAAAACAAGGGTATTATTCCTAATCCTTTATATGTTTTTTTTTTGTTTCTTTTTAAGCATTGATGTAATTACTTGAAACAGATAGTTCTCAGAATCCTACAGAGTAGTTCATTATCAAAATCTGGAATCTCAAGCAGCAGAAACACCTCCTTCATCATCTGAACTCCACAAAGATGAATATGCTTTAATCTAAACACCTTTCGCTCCGGCTGCATGTTTAAGGTTGCTGTACTACTGGAAGGTGAAAGTTCAAATTCAGGCCTTTTGTAGCCTTTCAAATTTATTTTCACCCATCTTTATGTTAATTCTAACCAAGGCTCCCTGCCCTCAATGAAGAAGACCATCCCCATAGCATAATGCTGCCACTACCATGTTTTTGCACGACTAATGTTACCAGGGTGATGTGCAGTTTGTGCAGTAGTTTGTGTGATGCCCAAAGAGTTTAGCGTTGGTCTCTTTTTTAGATGTTAGCATTGCAAAACTACAATGTCAGCTTCAAGTCAACACTAGCTGTCCTTTTCTTATTCTCCCATTAAGTGGTCTATATTTAAAAAAAAAAAAATGTTTGTAGTTACAGTGATATGACTGCACATTTTCTTGAAGTGCATTTTCCATAATAACACTAAGTTCAAGTTTAAAACAGAAAATAAGTGGTAAAATCAACAAATCTTTGCACTGCTGCCTCTACAACTTAAATGCTATTTTAAGAAATACTCTGGCTTTGCAGTTGAATAAATACAATTATTACATCTTTTATTATCATCATTAAGAGAGAAAATTTGATTCTCTTTCTTCTAACTTAGTAAACTGAGTATATAACATGGTGGGTTGAATGGTACTGTTACTAAACTAATAAAAACACTGTCTTGCACAAAGACATTGTAGTTTTTTTATGTTTGAATCTTTCTTGGTTATTAAAAATGTTACTTTGTTTTATATTTCTAGATAAACTCTGAAGAAGATTAAAAAAAAAGCTCATGAAGCACTAAAGTGAAGTACACATACCTTAAACTGCTTCTGGTCCTACTTTATTACTTTTTACCTGTAAAGAAACAGCATAAATATTCAGAAGGGCTGCTTACAGAGAGGTTGTGGTGCATGTGAGTCTGTGGCTTGCAGAGGGAGGGAGCTGCAGTGTCACAAGTGAAAAGCTCAAAGGAAAATTGAAGCTCCATAATGGAAGCATAATGGGCTTAGTGTCAGAGTCTTGCAGACAACCCGGGGGGGAAAGTATGACTGCCGTCAACCTCTCTTACCTCTATCCATTGTAACCGAGGTTCAGGAAGCAACAAGGAGACAACAGTGAGACCAAAACAAGCTCCAGAGGAACACCAGCAGCCTAATGGCTGCATGTGGATGGAATTTATAACAGTGAAATGGCCTCCTCTCCTCTTTGTGGGATTGTAGATCATCACATCCCAGACTTGCTTTGAATACTCAAAAGCTTTGATCTTAGCTTATGTAGGGTTCATGAAAACAAATCCTAAATATTGTTACATAAATCTCATATTGGAGTTGAAGATACTTTGGTTGGATTTCCCAAATGCAAATAATAATACATTCAGAAAAGCAACACCAGTTCTGAGGTTCTTTCTGTGAATGAAGGAACCAGCGTGTTTGATTAGAAGTAAAACTAATGTTACCAAAACATTAGCTCCCCTGATGATTAATTAATTTGAGCCATTCCATAATAATATAATCTGAGGCTGTCATACACACAAAGTAAACAGATTCAATCGATTGTGGATTTTCATATTGACCATATGGCTCACTGCATAGGGTGGTATCCTTTACTTGCTGTTCCAGAACAAGGTTTCTGTGTATTTGCAGTAGCAGGTGTCGCCCTGTGTTGTGCACAATGTAAACACTGTAGGAAAGTGTGAATGTGATGTCTTATGGCGCTGAAGGTGGTCTGTTTTTAAGGAAGCATTTACTTAAAGTGTAAACTAGCTAAACTGATCAAACCTTGACAGGGTAATTCCACACCACCAAACAGAAATTTATTAAATACTATGACTGATGGAGTCTTAATTTTTTTCCCGTAGTTTACGAAACCAGACAGTAATGAAGGAGGGACTAGTTCAGGGCACCGTTTGTGTGAGAGGTGCTAAGCTAACATTTTAATTGGTCTTTATCAAGATATCAATCAAGATATAAATTGATATTAAGTAAAAACCAGGAGGTCTGCCATGTTTATAATGCCCTGTGGTGAGGGACACCAGGTATCTCTATTCATCTTCTCATTAACGTCTGGCAGCTTTAGTGTCCCTGCTGAAAAACCCTTATGCTGCCTCCCCCACACACACCATAGGATGATATCAAATGCTAAATTTCTAACAAACACGGGGTTTTGCATGTAGGTTAAAAAGTATTTCTTCCACAACTTTTTCATGTAACTTCTTGCAACTCTTCCATAGGGAGCATGTTTGTAGAGTGCATGACTATACTTTGTTCCTAAGTCCTCATGATGCAGTTTGTTTCCTAATGTTCAGTAACAAACCTCTGAGCACCTCTCCTGAGCAGCTGTATTTACATAGGTAAATCAGAATATCTATATGAAGAAAAAGTGTAAAACAAGGGCCAGGGTGTTACCAGGCAGGCTAAAGAGCTATAACCTGAACAAAGGCATCTCTCACGCTGTTACTCTAGATTTTACCCCGATATTTTTTAAAGACATAACTTTCAGAAACTGTTCTTCTGTCTCAGGTTTTTCTTCTTCTTTTAGCTTCTACTTTTATAATTATTTTAGAACACAGAGCACGATTTGCTACATTATCAAACAAAAATAGTGGACAGAAAAGTTGAAAAGACCTTCAGATCTTGTTTAAGAAAAAAAAAAAAGATGTGAATTCATTTTTGTGCAGACTACCGTATGTACAATCCAGTTCAATCCAAGCCTGAAGGACTGGCAGCTTCCCACCAGACATGTTGATAGTTATCTAACACCTTAAGTCGCAGCAGATTTTCAGTGTGACACTGGGCAGAGAGGGGGGTTGAGCATGGGGTCAGAGTGAACTTGTGCGTTAGATAGTTAAGGATTAAGCTTTGTCTCAAGTGCTGTGCAGAAAATCTGCTGGGGGATCTTCATGAATGTGTAGTTAAAAATCTGGGTCAAGGTTTAGCGTATTTTCAGAGTGTGTATCTGTGTGTATTTGAGCCGAGGCTTGACGACAAGTAAAGGAGATTTAGACTCCAACCATGTGTTGGTTATGTTTGGAGAGTCTCCAGATACGTTTCTCTATGACATCATAGGCCAGAGGCAGAGCTGAAAACATACTGTGTTGTTCAGTGTGTTCACTTTAGATATGAATTGGTTACTTTTAAACATGAGCAGTATAATAAAGCTGCAAAATATTATGAACACTAGACAATATATATGTAGCACTCACCTGTTGGAGTGGTTTTTAGCTGGTCTCAAAAGTGTAGAAATCAATTTAAATCTCTCTCTCTCTCTCTCTCTCACACACACACACACACACAATTAAAACAAGTGTGCAAACGGACACACGACACAAAGGCTGACAAATGAAAACGCTT
>CAEFZY010041052.1:0-61508 GCA_903066815.1 Brachyrhaphis roseni
TAAAGATTTGAAACTCGCAAAAATGTTGAAACTAAAAATAAAGTGAAAGTAAAGATTTGGAACTGAAAAATTATTTTAAAAAAAAAAGAAAACTTAAGGATCTGAAACTGAAAAAATTTTTTTTAGAAAAAAACCTGAAAATAAGATTTGAAAAAAAAAAAAAATGAAACAAAAATTAAAACTGAAACTAGAGATCTGAAATTGAAAAAAAAAAAAATTTTTAAACTAAAAAAATAAAATTAAAATTTCAAACCGGAAAAAAGTGAAATTAAAATAAAAACTGAAAGAAAAAATTTGAAACTAAAAAAACGTTTTGAAACTAAAGAAAATTAAAATAAAAAATAAAGATTTGAAACAGAAAATAAATTTTCAAAGCTAGTTTTCAGATTTATGACGGCGTTCGTTATACCATCAGACGAACAGAGAAACCATACTGCTGTAACCTCCATCCGAGGGCCTTTCTTTGCAGAAATCGATCATTTTCTTGACTTCAGCTGATTTGTTGATGACCTCCGTTGAAACGGAGTAAAACTCTTCTGACAGTGATGTTTAAATCAAACTACTGCTGCCAGTTTTTAAATGATGCTCATCACCTCTTTCAGTTTAAAGAGGTACAAAGAAGTGAAACACTTTATGTGAATCTGCACTAAAGAAACCAAAGCTTCAGTTTTAAAAACCAGAGTTCTGGTTGTTGTTTTGCATCTAGTCATGGTATTTCTGCGTTAAGCAGCCAGTCAGAACCTCCTTCTGTCTCCAAGCAGCATCGCCTCCCTGTGCCTCGCTAATAGCGGCGCTTTGCTGGGTGATTGTTGTCATTTATTCCTGTCAGGTCAGATTGTGCTGCAGCCACAGCGAAGCCCAACGTGATGGATGCCACGTCACCAGTGCCACTGATTATAAATGCTCCTAACCTTCCAACACCAAGGAGGAAATGGGGGCCACTTGTGTGCAGAAATTCAGTTTAAAGGGAAGAAATGTGGTTTTAATAGCGCAGCACTGAGGTCAAAGATCCTTCAGTCTAAAATTACGGCACGGGATTTAAAGCCAAATTATCAACTATTTTGAGTTTTTAAAGGTCTGACTTTTTTTCTCTGAGTATTGGAAGGAGTTCTCTATTAGTTATGTGCTAAAATATTTTGTTAAATATTCAAAGATTTTGCATCAATTGACAGTTAAGTTGGGTTATTTCAATTTCTCTTAAAGCTACAGTATGTAACTTTTATTAAAAAATATTTGTTTACGTATTTGTTGAAAGTGCCTCCATGTTGTTACAGATAATCTGTGACGAAAATTGGCTTTCTCCCAGTGCTAATTACAGACAACCAATCAGAGGCAGGAGGCGGGTCTTAGCGCTGTCACTCACCCTTTTGCTTTCAGCTATGGTACAGCTAGTTGGGAATGCTACGGCTAGTTAGCTTAGCTACATTTGATGGCAGTTAAGCAGTTTTTTTGTAACAACAAGTTATTTCTCCCTCATTTTCACATTTAGCAACACGTTCATGAGGTTGATTGACAGCGCTCTGAGATCTGTTCACAGATTGTCAGCATGGTGACAGTTAACAAACGTAAAAAAGTAAAACATTTTTATAAAAGTTACATACTTTGGTTTTAAAGATGTCTTGTTTCCTGGTAACCGTTGATTCTTTTAACTCTGCTTTTCTTGTGTTTTCTTCCACGTTCTCTTTTCCATGGTGCTTTCTGCTGTTTGTGTTGTTGAGGCGCTGTGGAGGCAGAGCAGGCCTTGATGAAGAAAATCTTCACTGATTACAACCTGAAGGTCCGGCCGGCTCGCACCCCCGAAGAGAGGGTGGTGGTCCGCGTGGGGATGATCCTCTCCTCCTTTGTTGGGCTGGTGAGCAAATATTTTACCTTTTCTTTCCTGTTATGTCCATTAGAAACTTTTCTGTTAATGTACAGACTATGTAGCTACATCACTGCCCTCAGTCTTGGCTGTTTTTAGAAGCACTTGAGAAACAAATGGAAGTATAAAAACATACAAAACATGAATTTTACCTAACAGGTCCCCTTTAAATTGAAAGTGTCATGGCTTTTGGTAACTAAACCTTCATAACATCGATGTAGACGTCAGGATACAGCAGCTGAACCCTCCAGTCAAGGTCAGCCGGCTTCCTTAAAGGAGCAGGACTCTCTTGGCTCTGACGGGACGCCGTGTTGTTGGTCCACAGGTGATCAGCTGGAGGTGAACTGTTACAGGAAGTGTCAGTAATGGCAGAAATGTGTTTGGGGTTTCAGAGCTTCGCTCTCCTCTGATGTCGCTCCAGCTGTCCTGCTAACATTCCTGTTTGTGTTTTAAATAGCAGGTCAGGCTCAGACAGTTAGAGGAAATCATTTCAGCTTCAGGTTACTCTTCCAATAATGTTTTTAAAACTATTAATATTATGATGATTTGGACTTTTATTGTGCTTGTCTGACAACAACAAGCATATTTTGCTTTGCAAGCAGAACCTTTTCAAACACAATTTATTTATTTTCAACTCAGATTTTTGTTGGATCCGTTGCAGTTTTCTGGATGTTCTAGACGCCACAGTGAAAGTTTTCAACTTGTTGTTTTACAACTTTCTACATTTACATAATGGATTAATTTAGTTCATATGCACACAAGTGACTTTCTCCATTTATTTTCAAATTGCAACCACAAGCTTTAATTTATTTTAGGGGTTTTTGGTGTGATAGACCAACATATATATGGAGACTCGATCGTGCCACATTCCAATAAATAAATAACTTTTTAATAATTATTTAAAACGTGATGGGCGGGATTATGGGACACCCTGACGTCTGATTGGCTGCTTCAAACAACAAGTCAAGTCAACTTCCTGCTAAGTTTGTTACGACTCTGAGGTCAATATTTTTTTTATAGACGCTCCTATAATTTCACCGAATGTTGAACTCAAAACAGAAGACATTGGCAAACAGTTTTTATTTTTTTATTTTCATTGAAACACTTTGGTTTTTGTCTTAAAGGTGCAGTACATAACTTTTATTAAAAAAAAAAATGTTTTGCATGTTTGTTAAAACTGTCTCCATGTTGTGACAGTTTAGTATGAGAAATTATCACTTTCCTCCGTCTATTAGTGTCTAAAAACACCAAAACAATCAATCAGAGTCAGGAGGCAGGTCTTAGCGCTGTCAATCATCCTCATGTACTCACTGCTAAATGTGCTAATAGTGGAGAAGCAACTTATTGTTACTTGTCTGATTTGTGGCTCATTTGTGGATAAGCTAACTAACCTTAGCATTCACAATGGACTTAGCTTACTGCAGCGTATTGAGGAGCGCACACGGGGTTGTGATTGACAGCGCTAAGCTGTCAATCACAATCAATCAGAGCCTCTTTGCTCTGATTGATTCTAGATAGCACTGGGGATTCAATTCTTTTTCTTTTTTACAGATTATGTCTCATTCTAAACTGTCATGACATAATGACAGTTTCAACAAATACATAAAAAAATATTTTTTAATAAAAGTTACATACTTGGCAGAGAATCTGAAATGTTTCAGATTATTAACGCGCTGTTTCATATTTCCTTTCAGAATATGAAAAATGAGGAAATGAGCACCATAGTTGTCATGAATCTGGTAAGTTTCAGCTCTGTTTGTTGGTCCAGAACCGCTCTGCAGTTTCTGGTTCTGATCATATTTTACGGTTGTTTCCATATTCAGCTCAGAACAGAACAGTTGGAGCTCACTAGGCAGAATTACAGCGCATGCAAATACTGTTATTTTTATGCAAATGCAAGGAAACTCATCCCTGAGGACTCAAATTAAAGTGGTGGAAAAACGAGAAGAGGGAGAAAAAGTGATGAAATTACAAAATGCATCACATTTGTACTGAATGGGCAAAGTTTCTGCCTGCTGTTTCCTTTTCTTTTCTTTTTTTGCTGTTTCTATTTTTCTAAAACTCCAAAACTTTCTGTTCTTGCAGGAATGGACGGATTATCGGCTCACCTGGAAACCCAAGCAGCACGATGGGGTTGAGGTGCTGCGCATCCCGTCTGGGAAGGTGTGGCTTCCTGACATCGTTCTCATCAATAAGTAAGTAAATCAACTTTATATTTGTACTTTGGTATAAATATAAGATGGATATGATGATCTTTACAACTTTTTCTTTTAAATTTTCTTCTGACATGTGACTGATAAATTCATTTATTATAATAATGTTTACATCAGAGGAATGAAATGAGCTCAAAGTTGCCAAATGTTGCCTAGCAGAGATGATGTCATAACAGAAACACCAAATTTGGGCATTAATGAAGAACCAAAAGGACAAACCCAAAAAAAGAGATAAAAAGTCTCCAGCTCAAATCTGAGTTCATAAGGTGAAGATGGAAATGGCAATATGTCCAATTAAATGGAGAAAATCAGGTAAAATGTCAAGGAGCAGCAGTTTGGAGACCTAGCTAACCAGCACCCTACCTAGAGATTTAAAGGCTTCCTGTAGAGAGCCCAAGGCAAATGTGAACAAAACTGTTCATGAAGGTAAAACGCTGTCAGATAGGACTGAACAATATATTTAAAAAATCTTCCAAAGGTGGTAAAACGGATATCAGTAGGAATAGATGCTTATTTTCTTCTTCCTCTCTTTCTGATCTGTGCGTCCATCACTCTGTGAACGTTACTCTGGTAACGTTTTAGGAAACGTTACCAGTGAATCAAACCTTAAAAAAAAACTAAAATCAAGCAAATGAAGTAGCTCAATATTTATTATAGATAAAAAACTTGAAAGGGATTTCTACAACAATGTGTTAGGATCAGTGTAGATAGAAAAAAAAATTTAATTTCCTCCAAAAATTCAGGAATTTTGTGACTCTCAGAAATCTGACATTTGAAATTCTGATTTAAAATTATTTTTGTCTTTTCTCTTTTTTTAGAAAATTTCTGATGTTAATCTAAAAATATTTTTTTTCTCGCAAATGTCATAATTTTTTCTAGAAGTTTTCTGAGATGAGTTTTTTGGTAAAAAATAATTATGTATTTTTTTCCACAAAGGCCCAAATTCACGTTAGTAGATTTTGCATGTTTGCAGTATTAAAATAAAGATCTAGTTTTTAGTATCTTTTGGGCTCGATTGAATAAAGTTATTTTCAGTAATAAGAACAGGATTTGGATCCAATTCTTTAAAAACGCTCGCTTTGTTTAGCCAAGGTTAAGGAAGAATAAAAGCTGATTTCAGTGCAACAAAGTTGGCTTTTCGGTAAAAATCTCTGTATAAACTTGGTTACAAAAACAAATACATTTTGTTGTACTTTACATTTTCCTGTGTAAGAAAATTACGTTGGTAATATTTTTTTTAACCTGATTACAAATTAAAAGTCTCCATCTGCATCTAAAGGCCAAATCTGTAACAATATTCAATTCCAGTTGGGGGCCGCACAAAATCAGCCCAAGTGCCACAAATGGCCCATGGGCCTCACTTTGGACACCATTGCACTACAGCGTTCGTTCAGTGAATAAAACTGCATGAGAATGCATCAAATTAGAGACTCAAAGAGCAGAAATAGGAGGCTTTATGTTCCCCATATCCCAACACATGTGCATGCCCCCATTAACACCACTGTAACTGTCCCCACTGCTCCATTTATCAACACTTTACAGGCAATTAAGCAGCACGGCTCTCTAATAACTGGGCTGATGGCGCCGTTCAGCAACTTCAGCACACAAGGCCTTCATTTGGAGCATCAACACACAAATATCTGCATAAACACAAGCCTCTGTGTGCTTCCCAATATGGCTGATCAATACTGCTCATTTCAACAGCGCCGTCACAGATAGTAGGGTTTTATTTGGGCTAACACAAAGTCTGCTCAATTACCTGCATCATAAAAGCCTAAAACTGTGTACTGTGAGAAGGTTAAATCAGTCTCTAATTAGCTTGATGTTTCAGTTGTGAGTTTATTTGCCAGGAAAGCTTTGTGTACATGATCCAACGTTGGCCGGCCTAACTGCTTAGCTAATGTTTGGTCTTTACTGCTTATGCCACATAAAATGTTGTGATGTTGGGTCAGAATGAGGCTACAGCCAACAGGAAACTCAGAAAGAAGTTTGTAACAAAGAAACTGAAATCTTCTTTAACCATGTTGGAGAAGCTACATTTTATTTTAATTAACCACAAGAGGAACATCTACATATTCATGATGTATAAAGTGGTGAAAACAAAGAACTAATGTGTTTTGTTTCTTTTTAATAATAACCTGTTTTTTTTATTATCTTGTTTTTACATTTCTGTAGAGTAGCTCAGAAAAATATTTTTTGTGTGAGTCAAGGTTATAGCTACACAAACTCCAGCTTACTGGTATTCAGATCCAAGCTAATTGCTCAGTAAAGTCAAAGCTAATCAAAATGACTAAGAGATGAACAAACAGTGAAAAAGAGCGAGAATAAAACATACTCAGTTAATTTTTAATAGCTGCTTTGATAATAATTAAACAGCTAACCAGAGTTAAGCTAACCACTGCTCAGACTGAAGCTAACAGGATCCCAGAGAGAAGCTAATATTTAACTTAAGAAATGATAACAGTTCATCAAAATTAATCTAACAGCTACATGAAGTTAAGTTAAAAGCAACAAAAAGTCATGCTAGTCACAGAAAGGAGTAACAGGGACTAAGCTAACAACTAGCCAGAGCTAAGCTCACTAGTGCTCAGAGTGAAGCTAACAGCATTGTGTAATAAAGCTAACAGCTAATTAAAGAAATGCTAACAGTTAGTCAAAGTTAATCTAAAAGCAACAAACAGTCATGCTAGTCACGGAAAGGAGTAACAGGGACTAAGCTAGCCAGATTTAAGCTAACCAGTGCGCAGACTGAAGCTAACAGCTAATTAAATAAATGCTAACAGCTAATTAAAGTTAATCTTACATCCACATAAAGTTAAGCTAACAGTCATACTGTTGCTTTTAGCAACAGTATGACTGTTAGCTTAGTTAGTAACAGAAACTAAGCTAACAGCTAGCCAGATTTAAGCTAACCACCTTCCTGAACCTTCAGTGTTGGTTCACAATAGTAAATCACTTAAAATAAAAGCATCAAATAAATGTAACAAAAGATGTAAAAGCAGTAAATGTTTTCTTCGTGTCTCTACTGTTTGCAGTAATGACGGCGTGTTCGACGTCGCCCTTCAGGTCCATGTTCAGGTTTACAGTAACGGCAGGGTAACATGGACGCCCCCCGCCCTCTACTGCAGCTCCTGTGGAGTCAAGGTGGGCGGACATTTTGTTCCTCTTCCTATTGTTTTCCCTTCAGTTTGTTCACTTACACATCTGTGATTGTTTGTTTTTTCTCCAGGTTACATATTTCCCGTTCGACTGGCAGAACTGCTCCATGCAGTTTCGCTCTTACACATACGATTCGACGGAGATTGACCTGCAGTATGCGAGAGACTCGAAAGGCAAGGAGATCAAGGAGATCCAGTTGGATGGAGGCTTCAGTGGTGAGCTTCAAAATGTTCTTCCATGTTATAAGTGAATTAACGTGTCAATAGAAATAGTATTTTTTCATCAATATTAATGAATTATTGACTCAAAACCAGATCCTATGTTTCGTTAAAAAGGTACTTGCCAGTTAGTTTCATCTTATTTCAAGCGTACTAGGAACTAAGCCAAAAATACTTGGTAATATTTTGTATTTTTGCAGTGTATTGAAGATCACCAAGGTGTCTGTGAATTAAAATGTTCCTGTTTTAATGTTTCTTGAGAGAGTGGCGAGTGGTACATCAGACACAAGCCAAGCAGGAAGAACATGAACGGCGACACGTATGAGGAAATGACTTTCTACCTGATCATAGAGAGAAAACCTCTCTACTACATCATCAACATCATCATTCCCTGCATCCTCATCACAATCATTGCCATTTTCAACTTCTACCTGCCTCCCGATGCAGGTAAACACTTTTTACTCTCAAATACTTTGGAATATAGAGGAATTCATGGTCAACTCAATGATTACAAGAAAGTCCAGTGGCAGCAAATTGGTTTTCACCAAACATGACCCAGCATCTCTACGTAAGGAGTTTTCAGGCCTAATATTCAGGTAGATTTAGTTTGATTGGGGACCAAAATTGCAACATTTATTCCATTTTTCAGCTGCTGCGTATCTCTTTCACAAACATTGGGTTTGAGTGACGCTAACTCCCACCTGCAGTCTAGCTTGATGTCAGAATAAAGGTCACACCTTTTGCACAGGTAGTTTTGAAAAAATATTTAAAAATTCAAGAAATATTTCCCCTACTGTTAAACAAAACAACTTGGGTATAAAGTGAACTCTAACAGCTTCATGGCGTTTTGGCACCTGATAGTCCGTTAGATGCAGTTTGATTAGAGATCAAAGTTGTAACATTTGTCACATTTTCTGCTGCTGAGGTTTGTTTTCTCACTGCTTTGTTTCAAATAAACCAAATTAATTGAAGAACCTGTTCCCCTCCTCACCTGTGGTGGCGCTGCGCAAAAAACACTTAAGGAAATGATGTGAAAACCTATGAAGAAGACACTGAGCGCAACTTCCTTCTTCATGAAATAAAAAATAAATAAATAAAAATAAAGTACTGCCAGATTTTAGCTGTTGTAGGATTTCTCTTTTGTCTTTGTTAAAAGATCGTATGTCATTTCTCCCTCGAAGAGCGCTAGGCTAGCATGTTTGTTTTGGCTGTATTTACCCAGAATACCCTGTGTTGTAGTCCACTTCCTGCTTTTGGAGCGGTCTCCAGTCTGCTTGGTGTTCGCATGTGCATTGGAACCGGACCAAAGTTCACTTTAACCAGAGACTGAGGTTTGTAGACCGACCAAAGTTTGATTCACCGGACTTTCTAGGTAAACAAACTGCAGTTTGATTAAAGCGGACCAATCAAAGCAAGTCTTCTGTCCAATGGACACTAATTCAGAATGAAAGACTTCAAATTGGTTGGTTATGACTCTTACCAGACTGATACAACAACTGAAGCTCCTACTTTTATTGAGGTAGACCTACTAATGGTCATCATGAATCAACCACCAACTTAATTTTTCTTTTACTGACTCTGGGATCGAACAACCTGATGCTCAACTGTTTCCATCTCTGCCAGGAGAGAAGATGGGTCTGTCCATCAACGTGCTGCTCACCCTGACTGTGTTCCTGCTGCTGCTGGCCGATAAGATCCCAGAGACCTCGCTGGGCGTCCCCATCATCGTCAACTACATCATGTTCACCATGATCTTGGTCACCTGCTCCGTCATCCTGAGCGTGGTCGTCCTCAACCTGCACCACCGCTCCCCCAACACCCACATGATGCCCATGTGGATACGCAAGGTCAGCTCCGCAGACGCAGAAGCATCAAGCCGAACTGGGGATTTAGAAACTGTCACAGTCTGGACACAACCAACTGCACATGAATTCTATAAATTTGTATTCTTATTAGATTTCTTTCACACCTGACAGTCTGGTAGACTCAGTTTGATTGGGGATTGAAATTGCAACATGTTTTACATTTTTAGCTGCTGTGTTTTGCTTTCTCACTCTATTGTGTCAAATGAACCAAACTCTTTGAAAAACTTGTTCCCCTCCTCACCTGTGGGGGCACTACACCAAGAACCACTGAAGGAAATGATACAAAAACCTCTGAAGAAGACACTGATAGCAACTTCGTTCTTCACAAAATGTATGCAAAAATGGAGTGGCGTCAGATTCTTTTGTTTTTGGCAAAAGAGCGTGAGCTATTTCTTCATCTAGTGCTAGACGACAGCGTTTGTTTGAGTTGTATTTACCCAGAATGCCCTGCATTGTAGTCCACTTCCTGCTTTCTGGTCCGCTTGGCATTCAAATCTGCAATAAAACCGGACCAGGGTTCTCTTTAACTGAACCCAGACCGAGGTTTGTAGGCGGACCACAGTTTGCTTTATTGGTCCGCATCGGAGTTTGATTGTGCATTCACACCTCCTCGTACGAATGTACCTTTAGTTTGCATTCACACCAGGCCTGTTTAGTCCACTTTAATCAAACTACAGTTCGCTTACCTAGAAAGTTTGGTTTCTTTATGGAAGTGCGAATGCGTAATCAAACTGGTGAGGACCAAAAAGGTGAACTTAAAACCTAAGCCTTGGTTCGGTTGAAGTGACTTCTGGTGCGGTTTGAATGCATATGTGAACACCAAGTGGACCAGAGTCAAAGACAAATGAGAAATCCTATAAAAACATCTGACGTCAATCCATTTTTGTTTACTTTTTGTAAAGAAGGAAGTTGCACTCTGTGTCTTCTTCAGAGGTTTTCATGTCAATTCGTTCAGTGGCTCTTGTTGCAGCGCCCCCACAGGTGAGGAGGGGAACATGTTCTTCAATTAATTTTAATCTTTTAAGGCAGTCCAGTGGGAAAGAGAACCAAACCAGCTGAAAATGCAACAAATGAATTTCCCCCTAGGGATCAATAAAGTATCTATCTATCTATCTATCTATCTATCTGTCTGTCTGTCTGTCTGTCTGTCTGTCTGTCTGTCTGTCTGTCTGTCTGTCTATCTATCTATCTATCTATCTATCTATCTAGAAATTCTTGTAAACTAGGTTAATATAATGTATATAATGTATCAACTGATTAATCATTAATTTAAATAAGTTTTAAAGCTTAAAGAAGTTAAATGTTATTGACTACAGTTTCCTGTTCCAGTAGATGGAATTGGGTTTAATTTAGCTTTAATCTGTGTGAGGAGGCAGATTGTTGGATTAAAGCAGAGTCGCCAATGTAAATGTCATCCTGTACCATTAACCCCCATCAGCTGCTGCTGGCCTCACTGTACATTATGTGAAGCTAATTATGGCTCTTTACGTCGGTCTGTCACGCTTTTCAGGGTACGCTCACCTGAGATTGTACCTCAGTACTTGCATACAGGTGATTTACACGGCCGAATGGAGCTTAGCTGGAAAAGATGACCTTTATATGTTCAGCTTGTTTCAGTCCTGCTTTCCAGAAGATCACTGGGTTCATAAAGTGATGGAGGAAGTAAACTTCTGCACAACGAAAAGCACATTTATATTTGTTTGAGGCTTTATTAGAGATAGAAATCCCAGTTCTTACAATTGAAGTAAATATTTCTATTCACTGCATATAAAAATAATTGTTTTTCTCACTTTCTGACATAAATCAGGCTAAAAGTTTCTTGTTTAAAACCCAAAATATTTCTGTTCGCTAAATCCCAGAATATTGAGAAAGAGATTTATTATTATTCTTTTCTTTAAAGTCACTATGATTGCTCAACCTTTAAACAATTTCTGAAAACCTAAAGCTTTAAAGTTTATTTTTATATCTTCTTAAATTGAGAAACTTTCTCATTAAAGCAAGAAAGTTTGTCATTTTAACAAGTTTCTTCTTGATTTTTATTATTAAGTCCCGTAAGCCCATGAATGTCAGATGAGTTATTTAAAAACCATCTTAAAGCTCATCAAACGGAGCAGAAATGAGCCGATTAAAACCTTTATTTTATCGATCAAGGCCAACGTTTGTCTGTATGATGTGCTATTTTATCACTGAGTGCCCTGCTAGTTCTTTAAAAGGCAGCTATTCCTTCTCCCACATTGATCCACCAAACTGTAAATTTGAATTTAACAGCAGAAACTTGGGTGTTGCCCAACGCGAGTCCAACTCAAAGTGCTTCTTTGGAAAATCCAGAGGAATTAGTTTTTTTCTCAAGGCAACATGAATTACAGAGCAATGGTTTCTAATCCAACGTTTCTGAACCCATGTGTTGCTGCTAATTTACACAATAAATTGTAAATGGCAATTTGTCCAGAGAGAGCAAGGAAAATAGAAGAAATTAGCTTGGAGACCTAACCAGCCAGCACCCTGCACAGGGATTTAAAAGCTCAGTCATCTGTAATTCATGAGCTAATTGTGACAAAATTGTTATTCATGAAACTAAAACTTAGAGCTGTAGCTGATGATTATTTAAGGAACTGATTATTCTCACAATTGATCAATTAATTGAATAATAAAAAGTGCCAAAAGGGCCACACAAAAGTATTGTAAGGGCCACAAATGGCCCCCGGGCCGCAGTTTGAACACCCCTGGAATATATTAGCCCACAATTATTGAACTCAAAACAGACTTTTGTGATATAAATACAACAGAAATTGATATTTAAAAAATAAGATATATTTCGTGTGAAGCATAAATAATCTAGTTAGTAAGAAAAAACATTTGTATCGTCATAATCTGTCAGATTATGTCTTTGCCCTTCACTCTCCGTCTCCACCCAGATCTTCATCCACATGCTGCCTCCTTACCTCTACATGATGCGTCCCAAAGTGGAGACGCCGCTTTCCCTCGAGATGATTCCCCGCAGGGAGAAGCAGATGGTGATGACCATCAGCAAAGCCGCCGACGAGTATTTCATCCGCAAACCGGACTTGTCCATCCTGTTCCCCAAGCCCAACAGGTGAGCATCATGAGGCGCTACCAAACTGGATAAAACCAGATTGATTTGAATTAAACTGGTTCAAATGCAGGCAGACATGTGAAATATTTGATTTACAAGGAGCTAGCGGAGTCCAGAGGGCGATCACCGATCTCCCAAAATGAAGGAAAATGGCACCAATAAATCGGTGCATCCCTAAAAATACACTTTTTTACATATTTGTTGAAATATGTGAAAAGAGACGGGTAATCTGTGACAAAAAAAAATCAATCTCCTTTGCCTTCTCCCAGTCCTCCCAGTACAAACTAGAAACAACCAATCAAACCAGGAGGCGGGTCTTAGCGCTGTTAATCACACTCGTGTGTACGCCTGCTGGCTGTATGCTACAGCTTCTCCCCGTCATCACAGGTTTCACAGATTCCCTCGGTGTCTAGCATTAGTTTGGAGATCTGTACATGCAGAGGTGGGCAGAAAACAAGTAAGAGTAACAGCACTTGAAGTAAAAGTAAAAAGTACTTATTGAAATTATTCAAAAAGAGTAAAAAGTATTTGGTAAAAAGTACTGAGTAACTGATCAAATTATTAATCATTTAATATTTAAAAAGTACATCATCAGGTGGACCAAAATATAAAGTTAAGTGAAAATTTTGATGTTTTAAAGAACAAATTGACAATAATTCATATAAGTAACAAAAATGAACAAAATCAGACAATAAATTTTTCCAAATCAGTTTCTTTCAATAAAAAACTGCTGAAACTTTTAACAAAAACTGCAGGTGTGTGTCTGGTGATTTTGGTTAACATGTTTGTTTTTCATTCAGTGGGAAGAAAATCCAGAAATTTTACTCAAGTAAAAGTAGAAATACTTCATAATAAAATTACTCAAGTAGAAAGTAAAAATACTCCTAAAAGTAATTTTTATTTTTTTATTTAAAAAGTTACTCAAGTGAAAGTAATTGAGTAAATGTATCTAGTTACTCCCAGACTCTCCTTCACGTTTTTCCACTAAACTCTCCAAACTGTCCCGGCAACACATCTGTCCTCTGTGAGAAGTAAAATATGTCTGGAGGGAAAAGAACAGCCGCTGAAATAATAATGACCCGCACAAATTGACTCTGACACAGGAGAGCGGGAAGATGTGTGTCTCGGTAAAAGGAGGGCGGTTGTGTCAGAACAATCTGATGAGACAGCAGTATCTCCCGGTCGGCCATATATACGCTCACATGCACCTTTCTAATTGGTTTAGTGGATGTCTTGGCACCAAACGTGGCCAGTTTTCCTTAAAATTAATCTCCTGAATAGTATTTTCTTCTTGCTGATGAAGTGCGACTCTGAGTCGTAAAAGACGGAGCGCAAGGAAGGGGTTCAAAGGTCAAACGGTATCTGCTCTCCATCCTTTCCCCGCTCTCTGTTTCGGTCTACCTGATGGAGCTTCACCTGTCTGAGGTCACAGCCTGCTCACCTGCCGCGCTCAGAGAGCCGTGATGGCAGCTCTGCATCGTAAACTCAAGGGTTCATGAGCAGAATACCAAGCAGCTGGTCGTTATCCTGCGACTGCAGCTACAGAGCAACACTGCCCTCTGGTGGACGGCGTCTGCAGTGGCTTAAAACTTCTGTTTAATACAGTGTTTTTAAACAAAATTATTTTAAAAATTATTTGTCAAGAAATTATTATAAATAGGAATACTTTGAATTATTACGACAAAATCATAATAATAAAAACAAAACAAATGAGAATTAATTCATAATAATTCAAGAATAAAGCCAGGAAATTACCAAAATGAAGATATAATATTATGAGAATAAAGTCATAGTATTAAGAGAATGAGGTCATAATAATTCAGGAATAAAGTTGTCGCATCTTGAGATTAAAGTCGTAATATTTTGAGAATCAATTCATAATATTTCAAAAATAAAGTCAGAAAATTACCAGAATAAAGGTAATTTATGAGAATAAAGTCATCGTAATACTAGAATGAAGTCATAATTTTACCAGAGTAAAGACATTTTTAATATATATACATATGGAAATTTAGTTTTCCTTGCAAGTTTTCAACATCAGAAAATTTCCAAGTTGTTTGTTGTAGATATTTGAAATTAATCTAAATACTTCTGAGTTTTTGACAAAAGTTGTTCTTATTCTGTTTCTTCTTTTATTCACAATTGCCCATTGTAGATATGCAGTTGTTAACCACATGTTCAGGACTACAAAATACTATTTTAAATGTAGTTTTGTTTTCTTTTTGTGCTAAATTTGTATTTCTGTGTACTTTGTTGATAAAAATGTATTTTGTGAAACCTGGTCACATTTTCTGTTATGATATTCTCTAATATTTTGGTTGCGTTTAGAAGCTGTGGTTGCAGTTTGTGCTTCAGCTCTCAGCCATATAATTTAATGTCACTGAGAGGGAAAGAAAGTTTCAATTACCGTGGCTGTGAACATTTCTCAGTGGCAGCTGTGCAAGGCGGCCTCGGAGCGTTTTCCTGGCTTCCCCCAGCGGCTCCTGGCACCGGCTGACGGTTGGTAACTGAGGGAAATGAGTAAACACTGAAACATTCACACATTCTCACGTTGAGATTCTGGGCGGTCAGCAGGATCCAAGCAGCGGCTCCCACAGCGGTACCAGATCTCCTGACCTTCCCTTTATTCCTCTGCCTGGCAGAAGAGAGGAAGCCAGACGTATTGCCTGCTTCACAGTTTTATAGATTTTAATTTGTGTTTGGACCTGGACTAGATCTGCAACCTAGTGTGCGTCTCTGCAGTTTGGAAATATAAATGTTACTTCTTTGGGTTGTATGTGTCCCAAATGTATGAAATTTAAAAATAAATTAAAATGAGCTTGATAGTTTCATTTTGATGTTTTTTGAAGGGTAATTTTGTTTAGAAGACTTCATATTCTATTTTTTTTAATATAGTTTCAGTTGTGTGTGGTTTTTATTTATTGTCTTTGGTTGTTGTGTCTTATTTTGGATATCTAAAATATTTTTCAGTTCCAGTGTGAAGTGTACAAAAATAACAGTCAGTCAGTTTTTGGCAATAAGTTAATGTTTTTTGGTGTCTACAATATGAGCAATTTCTCAAACATCACAAATCAGCAGGCCTTATTCCGTTACCTACCAACGCCAGTGAAGCCCAGCCCGTTACCTAGCAACGCCAGTGGAGCCCAGCCCGTTACCTAGCAATGCCAGTGGAGCCCAGCCCGTTACCTAGCAACGCCAGTGGAACTCCAGCATGTTTACCACTGTATGCGCTGCACAATGGCTGCTGGAAAAGACACGTATTTTGTTGTTGACGTACCATCCAGAAACCATTTGCTGGTTGTGCAGGAGGCTCCACTTCTGCTTTTCAAAGATGCAGGGTTGTGTAATTGCACATCTATTTGCAGCCATTTTCATGTGCTGCAAACAGCACAAGAAAATGAGTTTGGTAGGCACAGCCAAAAACAGATTGCTTGGATTAAAGTGATAAAACGCCCTAAAACAACTCAAAATTGGCAGAACTGATCAGATTAAAATTTCATCATCTAAGAATTTGCGAAAAATGTAATGAGAATGTTGTATACAGGCCATAGACCTATCTTAACCCGTTCAAGGAAGCGTTATGGGTAAACAAACCCTACAACAAACTTTCTGTTATGAACTCTACAGTCGTCCAGATGTTCTCTGGGTTTCTGATTCGTTTTTAGCATCTGTAAAACGCCGTTATGTCCTTTGCTCTGCAGGTTCCAGCCAGAGGGGCTCTGCACCGATTTGAAGAAGTTCATTGACGGCCCGAGCTCCTACCTCACTCTGCCTGACGAGCTCAAGTCGGCCATCGACGCCATCACGTACATCGCTGAGGCACTGCAGGCTGAGAAAGACTACGAAGCAGTGAGTTTTCCTGTCCTCTGGCTACATCACAAGATCCCTGCAGACTAATCCTAATGTTCTCTGGTTTCCATCTTTGCCTTCTCTAAATCCCTCTCTGTCGACAGCTGAAAGAGGACTGGCAGTTCGTGGCCATGGTGGTGGACCGCATGTTCCTCTGGATCTTCGTCGTCTTCACCACTGTGGGCACTCTGGCCATTTTTGCCGACGCCAGTTTCAATCACACGCCCACAGATCCCTTCATATGAGCCTGAAACGGTTTGGTGTTCCTTCAGGAAAATGATGGAGAGCATTCTCACACAAGCGTCAACAGGAAAATATAAGTACTGTCGGCCCGAACTTGGTAATCCCTTGGTGACGGTTATTGCTTGGACTGTAACAACCCGTCTAAATTTAGCATAATCCATAATACATATTATGTTACGATATGACTTTGGTGTTTTTAAAGCATTTTAGCTGCAGATATGTCAACATGCTGTTAACACATAAACACCATGAAAAAGCAGCTGCTGTAATAAGCTGGCTAGTTGCCTTTGAGAGCGTGGCACATGTTTGGGGGATATTTCTGCAGCCAACGTAATCCTATTTGTGCTTTAGACACTGGTGTATAGGCTAATCTTGTGTCGGAGTCCAGAACATCTGTGTCCTCCGTGTCTCACTTTGTCAGGGGACACGAGGACGCCACGTGTCCTTTATGATACATACATAGCTGCAACTGTGCTTTTGTTTTTGTCATTTCAATAAAGATCTGAGGGGAGGATATATATCAAGGCTCCATCTGTTGTCACAATGCTTCAACACTGCACATCACCTGCCCATTCAGCTAATATTAGACCAATTAGTAGGTCTAATAATAGCCAGTGGTTACTCCACACTGGGTTTCTCCTGATATGTTCCTCAGATCTATTAGTCATTGTATCAATTCCCCAAGCACAAAAACTGAATTTAACAAAGAAAATGTAGAATCCACACTATTTATTACAAATTGTTCATACAGATTACAGCTACAATTTGAAAAGGTGCAGTTTTATTGTAGAGCATCTTCAAAAATAATTGTATTATTTTTGTTACATTTTTGGTATTTTTCAGTGTTTATTGTAATTAAATCAGCACCTACTAGTGATTTTTAGACATGAATATAAATCATTATGTTAATTTAAAGCGTAATAAAAGAAACAAAATATACAGGCAGAAGTTGCACTAAAGTTATGACTGAACTATAAACACAGATTTGCTGCATTCAAGGCAGCACATTTTAGATGGGAAGCTAATGATGAGCCAGACATGCCTCTGGTTTATGATCTTTTATGACATTTATGATCTTTATTTAATATTGGGGAGATAATTTTATATTTTCTTGATCTCCACCTACTTATTGATGTCAGTCAGGTTCTGTTTTATGGCATTTTCTGATTCTATACATCTACTTATAAGTCAAATACACAGCAACTTAAAAACAAATTAATACCTAACTGCTACTTAGGAAGTCAAGCTAACTGCTAACTAGAATCAGGTCAAAAACAACTACATTTTCTCTGTCCGATTTTTCGCGTAGTCCTTTTTGCTACTAAATAACCGCAATCAGACTTTTCAGTTAACGGTTCTGAGCCCAAAGCGACCCGCATGCGCAGAAGAAGGATGTTGACGTCACGCAGCTGCGCTCTGTTTACAGAAATAAAAATGGATCCCACTGTCTAATGATCGATAGTAAAGTTATTCAGCAATGTGAGATAACAGAATTGTCACACGATCGTACAAGAGGAAGGACGCTGATAAAAAAGAAAGAACAACTGAAGACGCTGATCGCAGATGACGTCAGTGTTGCCCGGATGTGCGGACAAAAGAAGAATAATAAGAATGGCGACATTTGAAGAGCGTTGGAAGATGAGGAGAGCAGCTTCGTTTCTTCAATACAGAATCACTGCGTGGAGCAACTTAAACCATGGTTGAAATGCAAAGGACTCAACGTGAGCGGAAACAAGGCAACGTTGGTTGAAAGGTAGGGGATTAATTTTTGCTGCGGGCGGATGACAGCTAGCACTTAGCACGTGCTAGCACTAAGTTAACTGGGATTACCTTACCAAGTTCCTGCGCCACAATAGTTGTAGGTGAAAACAAATAATCGATTTAGTAATGCTTTGCGGTTCATTTTTTTTTTTTGCAATTAAATATCAATTTGGCAAAGCCTGTTTTCTTGTCAAGCTTTGGTGAACAACTCTCAGACAGCTTACCGCTCTAGTCCGAACCTAAAATGGCGGTTCCCTGATCTAAATTTAGTAGTTTGACGCACGTGATCAGTGGATCACTGACTGTCACTATTATAGGGAAGTCAGTCTGGATGTGCAGTCAGAGCCAGGAGTGGAGGGACTGTGATGTGATGTGCTCCACTGAAACTGACTTATTTAATCATTTTTTAATTTTCATGATTATAATTTTCAGCCATTGTTTACATCCATATTGACCAAGTCTGGTTTCTGTTGGTGCAGAATTATGATGAATGTCAGACATCAATGATATAAAAGTCAGATAAAACGGAACGTCACCGGTTCAGTTTGCGGACGCTTTAAAAAAATAACCGGATATGTATCCAATTTAGTACCACATACAGATGTAACAAATCAGATTTTTTGAGCGGTTGAAAATATTGGAATCGGGTCAGACCGCTGTGAAAAAGTCGAATTGGATTCACATTTGCATGACAGTGTGCAAGATGATTGTTTTATGAGTAGCTGGTCAGCGATGCCTTCTTCAATGACATTTCTATATTCTTGATTTGAAGTGCGTGAAGCATTTAAAGCTGAAACTTTACACTCTTCCTCATCAGATCTCCCTGTTGACACTGCTGATAGACCTTCAACACTGTACACCTTTACACAGCATTACCACTACCGTACCGGTCAAGTTGCACTCATCTCCTTCCTCACACTCTTAGTTAACACTCTGGCCTTGCATGATACTGCAAATTAGCTGTTTAGCGGATGCATGAAAATACACAGGGGCCCCTGTGACCGATGTATTTATACCCAGTGCATTAGCATGCACGGGGCAAACTTGAGACATTTCGCTTCTCTCAGCCCTCATTGTGGCTCTGATTTACTGCCAGGGGTTTTTTAGAGAGAGGGCATAACGTGACCCAGGAGGCAGGAGAGGACAAGCTGGATAGTAAATGACAGAAGAGCAAGCACTAAATCACATAAATCATCTTCATAAAGAGCAAGTTCGGCTGGTCCAGATGAAAGAGGTGAGTTAAAAGTCAGAATTTTTGATTTACCAGTTCATCTATGTCTCAGCCCTCAGCATGTATCATAAGTTATGGATCATGAGGAGGAATAACATATCTGATAAAAGCTAACAGATACAGCTGTGAGTATAATCTCGTTGCAGAGGCGTCAAAAAGACTCAGTTGAAGTGGTTCAGTCAACTGGTCTTGATGGCTCCTCAAAGCTCACCCGGTCTATTTGTCATCACTACATCACACCACAGGGCCGTGAAGCCTGCCTGTCAGTAGCTGCGTTTCCATTACAAATGTGCACAAATCTCTGTTCATATTCTAATGTCAAAGAAACACAATTTTCAGTTGAGGTTTTTCCATTAAATTAGAAACAAAATTAAAAATCTGAATAACTTTGTTCACAAGACAAGTCATTAAAAATCATGGCAGCAACTGATGTAAACAGTTACATGAGATATATTCATAATTCATCCATGGTGTTGGCGCTCATCATCTATCAGCCATCTGAGACGTTGACGTCTTATTCAGGCCCCTTACACTTGGGAATGGCTATGAATGCAGCATTTTGGAGAAATTGTAGTCATTGATTTTACAGAGGAGCAATGAATGACACACAACTTTCTATGAACTGTTTGATGGTTTGTTTTTGTGGAACGAAAAACAAACCATCATTCTCCTACTATTTATTGTTGTTTTCTTTGTTGTTCCCGCAAGTAGTAACATCCGGCTGTTGATCATGTGAACCAAATGAACCATTTCAAAAACCTCTGGAATGTCACAAAAAAGCAGGCACGCCCCCTCACCTTGCAAGTCAAGAGAAGCTTCAGCATGGTCAGTCAACTGGTTTTACCACCGTATGCGCTGTACAATGGCTGCTGGAAAGGAAAAGGGGTTTGTTGTTGACTTGCCACCAGAAACCCATTCCTTGTTGGTTGTGCAGGAGGCTCTACTTCTGCTTTTCAAAGATGTACCATTGTACAATTGCACATCTGTTTGTAGTCAAACAGCTCATTCTGATAGGAGCTCAAATTAGGCAGAACTGGCCAGACTAAAACCTGAAAATTATTTGAACATGCAATGAGCATGTTTTGTATCGTAACATTTTCTTTAAGAAAATCTAAAATATCTGCGAAAATCTCACCCTAAAATTGGCAAAAGGGTATCAATCTGTATCAAATACCTATAGAAGAGGGCTAAATTTGTTCTATTGAGGGTGAAAAGCATACAAAACTGTTGTAAGGGCCACAAATGGCCCAGAGCTTTATTTTGGACACTTCTGAGTTACAGGATGGGAACGAGGTCCAATTAGCTACAGAGGCCTGCAGTAATCTTCTTTATCTTCAATAGATTATCAATCCTCCCCCTGTTCCTAGAAAAAACCCTCACAACTCATTCTGCCCTGAAAATATCTCCACTGTCATAATCCCATACCCTCCTCTTGCTCCACCCACCCGTCCCCTAACCTCAGATTGGTGAGCTCCAACAGGTGTCCCAGCACAAACCGCAGGCCTCCCAGTACAAACACATTCCACCCTTTCGTGACTCCCAGCATGGGGCGCCCAATCAGGCTGTGGTTTGACCAGTGGAGCCACAAAGATCCGAAGGGGCGGGAGAGACGCACGCTGGACGGACAGAGTGTCCCGCTGGAGGACGTTGTCTGGATTTTGGGGGGACGGTACCAAGGAGTCCAAACGACTGCAGCCTTTAACCAGGATGTAATGGTGGCCATCATGGGTCGGATGAGGTTGAGTTTCAACATGGACTCATTTCTCATAATCTGCTGCATTCTTTGTTTCACCTGTACAGGTAGGAATCTACCTACTTTTAACATGTATTTTATTATGTACATGTGAAAAGTTAGCATTTTTAAAATCTTTCCAATATTATTATTATTTATTTATTTCGGTTACCTTCTGCTTCAATTTCTATTGCTTTCTATTCTTATGGTTTTTGTTCTAATTTTTCTGGTTTTTCATGGCCCATGTATGTGTCTGAATAATAAGGTCTGATTGAAGGATTTAACCTTTCCATTCATGAAAAAAGCAAAAGAAGGGTAAAAAACAAGACAAAACCAATACAGAAATAGATTAACAATGTTTAAATTTCTGTCAATGGCAACAGCACAAAGTGTGGATTGAAAAAGGTGTATATTTATTATATAATTATTTATTTTTTTATACATACATAATCAAAATAGCAAAATATTTTCTGTATATTTTCTCTGCTAAGTGTGTAAACAAAATAATAAAAATTAACAATTGCAATCAAACCTTGTTGTTTTTGCTTAGCATACATAACAGCATTACATAATACTATAATGTACTTATATTAAATCAGCTTCTTCATATTCTTGCCATGTTTTAAAACAAATTTAGATATAAAATAATTCTATTTAAATAAAATCAAAGTAATTCCCTCCCAATTCCTGTTTGACCCTGAATAACACTCGGGAAAACAAGGTGTTGCATTTTCTGGTTGGTGATCTGTGGTTCAGTCCGACATCGATATTCTTTCTTGACATCAAATACAAATAAACCTCTACAGCTGAAATAAACTCGGAAAAAGCAGGATATTTACTTTTATTTCTTTTTTATCAATATTTATAGTTTGTATTTTTTTTATGAAAAACAGAGAAAATCTGTCATTATTTCTTCCACAGGACCATCTAATGAACGAAATCAACACGTCATTGTTTGTTAATCAGAAAATATTTCCGTCCCCGTTGGAGACGGTGTCCCAGAAATCCCTTTGATCCGTCTTCCTCGTAGCGTATCCGTCACATTAGCTCGGTGTCGATTGCTGCTCACAGTATGACACTCGTTGACACCATTGTGTGTCCTGTTTGTCCCTCACTGTCTCTCCTGAAAATTATATTTTATTTATTATATTAATCAGTCAAACTAGTTCAGTTCTCATAATCCTATTTCCTGCTATTACCAGGAGAACAAGATTGGTGGTTCATAAGAGCTGTTTTGTTGTTTTAAAGGTTTCTGATAACTGGCTGAAATTGTGCGTCATTTTAATTAATTATCATATTAATATTTTCAATTCATTTAAATAACATTTTTCACAGATCTGTTGTACACTACAGGATATTTCTGCTGCTTTTGATGATTAGGTCTGACAGCTTGTGAAAAACTTAAATTCTGTTTCTCGAATAATTAAAACATTTTTTAAATTATATTTAAATAAATATTTAAGTAAAGTTAAATGTTAGGAATTTTACTGTATAGTAAATCAAATTGAAATTTGGTTGCAGCTACTTTTGAAGATTGATTTTTCTATTTATGCAATCAAAACATGAATTAATTCAGCTGTTTGGTTTATATTTTTTACGATATCTTTTTTTGTTAAGTTTTTAAAGTCATATCGAGTAAGTCAGAATATGTGTTCAGATCAGGCTTGATTGTCAGATTAAAATCACATTTTTAAAATAAAAATTTAAACAGCTTTTTAACACATTTCTCATTTTATTTATTTAAGTTATTTGAAAACATATTTATTTTTTTCTTTTCTAACAGAAGTTAAGATGAAAGCTTTGTGAAAAATAGATGCATCTGAGGGAAATTTTAAAGATTTTCAGCTGCAGATTATGTTGAATTTAGGACTTGAGACTTGTTGTGGACTAACAATTTTATTGAAATACAGTAATTGAACCCTGGTGGTTGTTAAGACAGTTTTTGGTTTAGATCACTCTGCTTTGGCAATGTTACAAGGCTTTGAATGTTGAGCTAAACAGTATTTTCCACCAAGGATGTTCGCCAAAGGGCTGCAATTCATCCCATTATATCTTTAGGGTAGGGCTGGATGATATGCCTGAAAAACGTATCACAATATAAGTGTTTCATATCAGTCGATATCCATAATTGTCTATTGATAATTATTATTTATTTTAAAAGCTGTCTAACTGGTACATGGTCTTCCCTGTTTTATTCAGTTTTTACACCCTGTTGTTTCTTATTTTTAAGCACTTATGAGGCACAATGGTGGAACTTTAAATTGCTGCTGTGGCAGTTACTCAGCAGGTTGTTGCTAGGTAACCAAAGAGAGAGTGAGTTGCTAGGTAACCAAAGAGTGAGTGAGTTAGTTGATTCCACCAACCTTGCCTAGCTGGCTGTGAGAGGCTGAGCAGCTAAAGCCTTTCCTCTGGATCAGAGTTCAGTGAATATTGTACATATTGAATATTATTAATATATCAGCTGTATTATCTATCGCGATATATATTCACTGCAAAAACATTATACCAAGTATTTTTGCCTGATTTCTAGTGCAAATATCTTAGTACTCTTGAAATAAGTCAAAAATAACTTATGAATAACTTTTTAGAAAGATATAGGAACTTGTTTTAAATAAATAATTCCTTACTATTGATTTTTTTTTTAAGCACTTGTTCCATTAAGTAAAATAATCTGTGAATGGAACTAATACTTTTTCATCAATATTCAAGAATTTAGGACTTAAAACAAGCTCCTATTTCTTGCTGAAAGTTACTTGTAAGTTAGTTTTGTCTGATCTCAAGTGTAGAAACTAGACAAAAATACTTTAGGGTCATTTTTTACTGGGAGTCTCCCAGGAAGCAACAGTCATCATCACCACTTTTGTATTTTTCTTTTTTTGCGAGTTTCCTCACTGCCTGCTATGAGACTCTCTCTCTTTGCCACCGAGCGGCCAAGAGGTCAGTGACCTCTACATTAAATAACAGATCAGCCGTGCATCCTGTTGATAGCGTCAGATGATATTTTTAGCCTGTAATCTTAGTGGGAATTGAACACAACACCAAACCGCAGCAGGTGTGACTTATCGATCCAGAGAACAAACACGCTGCCTTTCAGAGGCTTACGCTGGGAGTTCAAGCACACTTTGTCCAACCATCCTGTCACTCGCTTTAAGCCGTTTCACATTTCTTTCCTGCACTATTCATCACAGTAAATATTTGGTCCTCCAGGTGCCTCGGAGACGGAGCGAAGACTCCATCAGAAGTTGTTCCAGGACTACAACGTGAAGGTCAGGCCGGCTCGCCACTGGAAGGAGCGGGTGACGGTGCGCGTGGGGATGACGCTGTCCCAGCTCATCGGCCTGGTAAATATCCAGCAAAACCAATAGAAACCCTCACTTATTACTGATTAAGATGTGTATACAGGAGTGGTGGGACTCCATTAGAAACACTTGTTGAGTTAATTTCAGAGTTGGTAATTACACTACCAAAACAAAATCTTACCTTTTGGTGTAGGTTTTAGTGCTAATAGAAGCTTTTTTGAGTAAATAATTTAATATTAATGAAAAGTAGTAGTTTTCCTGACAGATTATTTTACTTTTATTATTTCCGTGTTGTAAATGAAACAATCTTCCAGTGAAACTAGTACTTTTCATCAATAGTAAGGAATTATTGACGTTAAACAAGCTTCTTTAATAAGTTAGCTTTGTCTTATTGTATGTGTGCAAAGATATTTGTACTACAAACTATACCAAGTAAAATTTTGTGTTTTAGAATGTTAAACTTGAGAGAATACAAAAACATTTTCATTATTCTAAAATCTAAAAACAAAGTGGAAAGTGTTGTTCTTTCATTTAAAAAGCTAAACAAATGTCTTGTAGTAGATATTGTAAAAAATTTTGCATGTAGGTTTTGTGGCACTAAACAAATTTGATTTAGCTAGATGGATGGAAAAAATGGCTCTCAGGATTGTAAAGGTTACTGACAGTCTTCTACAAAGAAAAGGAATGATAAATAATCTCACTCTGAAGGATGCAAGCTTTGGAAATATTACCAAAGAACACAAAGTTCTGTCCTACAGGCACAGAGGAGTTATACAGCCTAGAAGCAGGGCAACCAATAATGTAGATACACGTGGTGTCATTTAAAAAATGTTTTTAAAGAGGTACAGTTTTTTCCTGTTAAATAAATGTGCAAAAGTATGACTAAACAGTGTATTTTTCTGATTATCCAAAACAATGTATTATGACAAAGTACATCTAGATGTCAAGAGCATACATTAACGAACATGAATGTTTTCCTTTCTGTCCTGCTACAGAATGAAAAGAACGGCGAGATGACAACAAACGTGTTCATGAATCTGGTATGGACATAAAAGCAATTTTCTGTAACACCAACCCACTTTCTGACTCCCAAACCTAAAGGGATTCACCACATGCTAGCCTAAATATGATGTAATTTATGCATTAACCTAAAAGTTGTTGTTTATCATACATAAAAACTCATAATTACTTCAAAATCTTTATTATATTTAGCGCTTACAGAGTTTGCCTTTTATATATACACAAAATATTTGTTGAACCAAACAAATGTGATTGACTTTTGATCTGCTGTTTACCATATTAGCTATAGCTAACAGTGTTAGAAGGAGCTAACAGCATTAGCAGGAGCTAGAGGGAATCTAAACAAATCAGTGGGTATTGAATGGATCTTTAAAGTGTCAATGACGCATCTTTAAATCTTTGTAACACAGAACAAAGCACAAAAATTACCGTTCACAGTGGACGGAGCTAGCATTAGCATGTAGCATGCATCTATCCAACATGTTGATGTCTGTGCAGCAATATTTTCTTTAAATTTAATAGAAAACTTAACAACCTTCGGTATTTTTTGCTGTATTGTTTTCACATCTGAAGAGAATATTTATCAAAGTTAATTGTTACAACTAGTTGTGGGTCCCTTTAATCGTCGTAGGCTCATGGTAGATAGAAGAAACAAGGGAGTGAATTTCCCTCCAAAAAATTCAGAAATGTTGAGATTAATTTCAAAACATTTGTAGAAAAAAAAGGACATTTCTGAAATTGAAAGTCGAAAAGATTGTAGAAATTTTAAGATTAAGCTTAGAAAGTTTCCATTAGAGATTTCAAAAGTCAAAAATATAAAACTTATGGAAATTTTCAGAGTTTCTAAAGTTGAAAAGTTTTGACTTTTCACACTTTGGAATTTTCGAGTTTTTTTCTAGTAAATATCTAATATTTTTTTGTGGAAATTTATTCCCTTGTTTTCTTTCTACAATGACCATACTACAGCATTGTACTTTGTAAAACTTAATAATTTTAACTAATGGGTTTAATCTCTGATCAGGGTAGCCAACATTGACATCAGTTACTCAAAAAATATCTGGTCTTCTTTTTGTTTTCTTTTCTTCCAATTCAATCCTGTCTTCTGTTTTTCCTTCATCCATCCCAGAACTGGACAGACTACAGGTTGTCATGGAAACCGGAGGAATACGACAACATTGCTGTTGTGAGGATTCCTCCCAACAAGGTGTGGCGTCCTGACATCTACCTCATAAACAAGTGAGTGACGTGTCTCCACCAACACAATAACCCATCATGACTGAGGCAACAGGTTTGATACAATAAATAGATTATTGACTTTATGCATAAAGTGTGTGTAAAGATCTCACATTTGTCTTTATTCCTCCTCACAGTCACGATGGGCAGTTTGACGTGGCTCTGTACGTCAACGTCTTGGTTTACAGTAATGGTATGGTCTCTTGGTTGCCACCTGCTATCTACCGTAGCTCCTGCTCCATTGAGGTATAAAGTTAATCTATATCCTATAAACGAATAGTTTGTGTCTATCAAATCCCAATTTTCTTGCTTTTTGCTACAAAAATTTGAAAGCTTGTAAACAGGCTAGAAGTAGCTTGAGACAAAAATGTAGCTTCTTGTTGATGGCAAATAAAAGTATATTGTGTTTGGTTCTGTTATATAATCTGTAGGTGGCATATTTCCCATTTGATTGGCAAAACTGCAGCATGGTTTTCCGCTCGTACACCTACGACGCTTCAGAGGTCGACCTGCAGGTCTACCTTGATGAGAACGGGACAGAAATCCATGAGATCGTAATTGATAAAAATGCTTTCACAGGTTTGTTCCAAACAGACATTTATCTAAACCCATTTATTCTGGTACTTATTAATTTCTTTGACAAGTTGGCGTGTCTTTTCCTTCGCCACAGAGAATGGAGAATGGGCCATACGTCACAAACCAAGCAGGAAGAACGTTGGAGATGATCTGTACGAGGACATCACCTTCTACCTCATCATAGAGAGGAAGCCTCTCTTCTACATCATCAACATCATCGTTCCCTGCATCCTCACCAGTGTGTTGGCTATATTCGTCTTCTACCTGCCTCCTGGAGCAGGTCAGCACGTTTGGCATGAAATTAATACAGAAACTGATGCTTTATGTGGGCTCATCATAAGCTGTTGTTGACCTTTTACAAAACATTGCCTAATCACATTGAGGAACGGGAGAATTGAACGAAACAACTGAAATTGTTTTCCAAAGTAGTTTTTGCCAAAATAGTTTCTTCTGCTGAGCTAATTTGTCTGTCAAAAACGACCCAAACCTCCTTAATTTGATGAAATCGCCAACTTTCCCTGAATTTACTCCACATGATTTAAACTACTTTGCCATAAACGACACATGCTACATGGTGCAGACACTCTGTCTGCGCCAATGAATATTTGACCAGTTGGAGGCTCTCAGGTTGTGACGAAACCATTGGACTTTTAGCCAAAGATAATGACTCCATTATTAGGTTTGGAAAAGAAAAAAAGGGCACTTTAAAATCAGAATTGCTCTCTTTTAAAGCAATATGAACACTGTTTGGAGCTATTTATTCTGGCTATAATAAAGATTTTTAGCTTGTGTATGAATCCTAACTTTTTATTCTTCTGTTTCCAGGGGAGAAGATGACTCTCTCCATTTCCGTCCTGATCGCTCTCACCGTCTTTATGTTGCTGCTGGCCGACAGAGTCCCTGAAACTTCACTTGGCATCCCTATTATCGTCAACTATGTCATGTTCACCATGATCCTGGTCACCTTCTCCGTCATTCTGAGCGTCGTCGTCCTCAACCTGCACCACCGAACGCCCAGCACCCACATCATGCCAAACTGGGTTAGAAAGGTAAGAATCGTCTTTCTATTGACACTTTGCAACTACGTCACTCAATCACATCGAGGTGCCATGATGGACATCGTAAATTAGGAACAGGCGTATTGAACGTGATTGTTTTTCCAACACCAACCCTTCCTACATGTTTGGTCATTTGTTCACATCGATGACTTGTCATAAACACCGTTTCACTGTTTGACTTCAAAGTTTAGAGGCTAACCAGTTTTGTTCATACATGCTACGCTACATGGTGGTGCGGCATTGTCTCCATGGTTACTGAAGATTAGACACATGCAATAATGCAAATATCTGACTGCATCATACTTACTTATAAAGCATATGAACGTTAATCTTTGTACTTTGTAAGAAGTCCACAAGTACACTGAGGTCTGCTAGTCCTTCCTGCTAGCCAGTGCAGCCATCTTCCTTCCTCATTAAAAGTTACACACAAAAAATAACAAGTTTAGTTTGCATACTTGTCTATTTGCAGCCGATCAGATAGCAACTATGAACATTTTACAGTGAAATGAACTGAGTAAAAGTGATGCTAGGCTATCAACTGTAGGCTACAAATCTAATGCATCATGGCGGATGGCCCACTTTCTGAAAAGTGTAATGTTACGTGTAAAGGGTCAGTACCAATTTAAAAATCCCATTTCACAGCTTCACTTTAAAGCTAAATTTGTTAAACCTAAATTTGCAGGTGTTCATTCACATCCTGCCCAGATACATTGGCATGATGAGACCAAACCCAGAAGAACCTTTACTGGAGAAGGACTCTGAGAAGGACGACACATGGTCCCGTGGTTTCAGTGGACGCCAACCTGGAGGAGAGTACTTCTTCCGCAAGATCAACCCTGATCTTGTCTTACCATGGAGAGGGAGGTAGGGTTATGCTTAGGAAGTTCTAACGTCAAAGAAAAAGCACATTTTTAGATTAAAGGAGACCTTTTATGTAAAATTCACATTTTGGACATTTTTATGGTTCCATTTAGGTCTCTACTGCTTACAAAAATAAATCTTTTTTGGCAAGACATAATGTTTTTTGGTGTCTGGAAAGTGAGCTGTTTCAAAATCCTCCCGACACTTTGCCGTTACCTAGCAACCCAGCCGAGCCCAACACTGTTACCTAGCAACCCAAGTGGATCTCCAGCACATTTGATGAGCTGGTTTTCAAATTCAGTTCAAAAATATTTTATTGACCCCAAAAGGAAATTGAATGATGTTGTAACTCATTAATTCAAGTCTCCTAAGAGTTATCGTTGACAGTGATGGCTGTTGGCAAGAAACGTCTCCTGTAGCAGTTTATATTACAGTGAATCTGAAGACGCCTCTGACTGAAAACACTGTTTTCCCAAGACAGTCTCATGAGGAGGATAGTCAGGGTTGTCCATCATTTTTTTTTTTATTTTACGATAAATCCTTCTTTGCATCTTCGTCTCCATAATCCATTTTATTTATGCTATTTACCGGTGTGCTGGAAAAGGCAAGTGCTTGTTGTTGACTTATCATCCAGAAACCACTTGCTGCATTCTTTTTGGGTGTGCAGGAGGCTCCACCTGTGCTTTTCAAAGATGTATGATTGTGTAATTGCGCATGTTTTTGTAGCCATTTTCATGTGCGAGTGTAAACGTTGATTTGGGAGTCAGCAGCAGCTTATTAGGATTTAAAGCAACAAGATGTCTTAAAACAGAAAATAGTCTGAAATAACCAGACTATAATCTCATTATCTACAAATAATTTTGTGTAAAAACTGTAAGAAACATGTTTTATATAATTGAGAGACTCATCCTAACCTTTAAAATTTCAGAATTTGTAACTCAGCCTACTTTTTGGGATTTGTTTGAAATGTAATGAAAAAAAGCTTATTTCATTTGTACATGTTTATTTTAAAGATAAAAAGTCACAGCTGACTTCACTGTTGAAAAAAAAATATCCAGAGACTTGCCACTTGACTCTGGCATCAGAAGCATTTTGGCGCTCTCGTGAACCCGTCCCGGTTCCTCGGCATCTCCCGCCCCGTTCCAGAGGCATCAGATTCAGCCTCAGCTAAGCCCCGCACTCCCATTGACAGTCGCCAGCCACTAAGCCTCTATTTAGGTTGGGCATTAGGGGGTAATCCCACTGAAGGGAGGTGGAGGGTGGCGAAAGAACAGAAAGGGAGAGATGGCCGCCATTGTTGAGTGATCGGGCCACAAGAGGCCTGATGTTCAATGGAGTACAAACAAAGCTTTCATCGACATATCTGCATTTTGCTTCTGCTGTTTAGCTTGCGAGGCAATCAGACTGAAGGTATTTTGGTTGATTTTACCTTTTTGTGTGTTTTAATTTGGTAGAAACGGTGGAAATTTTTTTTTTTCTCATGTCCAGAAAGTTGACAATAAATTGTCCCAGAAGTTATTGCAATAAATGATAATATTGTTGTTTTGAGACTACTTTCAAGTAGTCTCAAAACTTGAGACTACTTGAGACTACTTCATTAGTGTTAATGTTCTAATGAACATTTAACATTGGAATATTCAAATAGATAAACGACAAATAATATGAATTATGAAGTTTCTGTAGACTTAATTATCCTTCAAAATAGAGCTAGTTGAGACCAAAACACCAGACTGAACTCTGGTGTCAAGTTTTTGGTAGAAAGGGAAAAGTTATAAATCATGCAAATGGAACTTTTTTTTTAGTTTGTTTTAATTTATCAACCAATTAATTGATTTATTGCTTATTGTGACAGAAATAAATAAATACAAACAATTGTTTCTGTTTTTTGGGGGGGCATTTAAAGTGTCTTCCAGTGTCAGTGTTGAGTGTTCTGTATGAAATCTAAATTTACTGGTCTATAAGAGGGCGAACCTGAACTATTGTCAATATATTACTTGAAAATGATCTCAAAATGTCCAGCAAATGTATTATCATCAAATTACTGTCCTGGATACACAATTAGCTTTCCTGGTTCTTCATCATTCGATTCCTGAAACACTTTTATTTCTTTGAATGCATTCCGGTTGTATAAGTGTTCACACACCTGTCACAGTGAGGCCATTTATTATACAGTCTCTGTATGTAGTGTACAGTTACACGGCGTTCGTGGTGGTAAAGTGTGGCACCAGCAGGAGGAAAGGGTCAGACGAGACAGACACACAGAGACAGTGCGACAACACATGAATGAAGCAGCTGATTGAAGGGTGATGTGTGTGTTTGTAGATTAGTGAAAAGGAACAGTTAATAGTGCTATGCGTGCTGCATACCGGCCACATTCAATACCGCAGATTGCTGGAGAGCTGAACATTGTGATTACCTGGGTTTGAGACGAAGCTAAAAAGGTAAAACCCTCACCCTAATGTTTAGAAATTACAGGCGAGCCTTTAGCTAAACGCACACGCTTTTAAAAAGCGAGTTTTGTTTTAACAATATTATAACTGAAGTTTGTCAAAACTGGTTTACTTATTCTTTAAATTCATTTTGTAGAGTCAAAAAGTAAATGAGTTACTATTACTCCGCTGATGGCAGTTGGTGGTTGCCGTAGCAACCAGTAACTTGCCCTCTGCAGCTGTAGTTTGAATTACTCTGTTTTCTTAAGTATTATTTTAACATATATTTACGATCAATTTAATTCTAAACAGGGTTTCATGTGTAATTGTGCCATGTTTTTTCACTGTTATAATTAATGTTGTGTATTTTAGCTGTTTAATTTAACAACTTCATAGGGAGCCATTGCTCTGTAGTTTGTTTAAGGTCATTTATTGTGTTTTTATTTAATGTAAAGGGGCAGAAGCTGCTGGACTGATATGAACCACAAGCTCGACTTTCTTTCTTGTTAGAATAAATACAATAAGTGTGTGTGTGTGTGTTGTGAAAAGGCCTGTCGCAATACACAATAAATCAATTAATCACATGATAAATTAAAACAAATTGAATATTTTCCATTTGCATGATTTATTATTTTTCTCTTTCTACGAAAAACTTGTTGTCAAAGGGTTTCAGTCTGGTGTTTTGGTCTCAACTAGCCCTTTTTTAAGGACAGTTATATTTACAGAGACTTCATATTTAATTTTATTTGTCGCTTGTTTTGTTTTATTTGTTTTGATATTCCAATGTTGAATGTTCATTAGAATTTAAATTTGTGTTCTTGCATCATTATGCCGCCATTGTAATTAACATTATTTGAATATAGTTTGAAAACAACAATATTATCCCTCATTGGAATAACTTCTGGGACAATTTATTGTCAACCTTCTGGATCTGAGGCGTCCAAAGTAGGGTTACCCATATGAGTAAGAAACACTTTTTTCCACTGTTTCTACCAAATTAAGACACAAACAGGCAAAATTAACCAAAAATACTTTTGGTCTGATTGCTTTGCAAGCTAAAAAGCAGAAGTAAAATGCAGATATGTCAATGAAAGCTCATTGTTTCTACTCCACTGAACATCAGACCTCTTATGGCCCGATCACTGAACAGTGGTGGCCATCTCTCCCTTTCTGTTCTTTTCTCACCTTCAAAAAAAGTTGATGGAAACACGGCTAATGTTTATTGGATGTGCACTGAATGCACAGGACCATTATTTACAGTAAAACCTGGTTTGGGGACGGATAAAATACATCTATAAAAGACAAATTACATGATTAATGCAGGATATTTACATGAAAAAAATCTTGTATGTTTCCTGATATACAGGAAGGATTCTGCTGTTTGAATAATTCTTTATGTACAAAAATCAAATGCTTCCACCTGCACTTTTTTGGTTTACACTTTGTTTTTGAAAGAACAGCTGTGACTGGAAGAATCCTCCAGAGGTCAATGCATCACATAAATGTTGCCTCAAAGGCACCAACTGCATGGGGGCAACACTGAGTCCCTCATGGTTGCCTCATGCAGGACAGATAAAGTCACTGATGGTATGCAACAGTGCTATGCTACTGCGTCATGACATAAATCACAGCTTATGGAGCCTGTGAACGGTGTTGTGTGTCAGTTTTAACCACACACTGTGTAGACTGACAGTTATTACACAAACAAGTCAAAAAGTGTTGGAAATTGTCAGAGATTTGAGATCAAAATATTTTTGCTAGCGTATAAATCACTGAATGGCCACTGCAATGTAATGTTTGTTTATTTGTTTTGTTAAAGTACCTACTGGCTGGACTGTGCTATACAAATACGTTTGACTTAATGTTAACATTTCTGACAAGTCTTAGCTTAGCATGCTAACATTTGATAGTGAAAATAATAAATATTGTCACAGTTAACATGTTATCAACTTACTAATGATCTATTCATAACAACATGCTAACCTAGCTAAACATGCTATGTTCAAATGAGTATCCTGTGATAGAATTTTAAGATATGCAACATTTTTATGCTAGGATTTCTCTAATTTATCAGTTTTGATTTTGTTGTGGTCTCAATTCTAACTTAAATGTTTATTTAACTGAAACAACACAGAAAGTCATCACATTAAATCTGCTAGACAGAATTTTAATGGATTACGTTTAGCTCGTATGCTAATCTGGTATGCTAATCTTACATGCTAAGTACTGTTTGGATGTATCAATATGTATGTACAGTCAGATGTTTTGTTATCAAAATCTTAATATTGTTCATTCAATTGATACCATACAAAAAACTAACCACAGTTACTGATAGAATTTTAACTCGGTATATTACCGCTAACTGTCAAGTTTTATCTTAGTTTCGATACTGTCACTCGTGTTTTGAGGCCAAAATTTTCACCATTATTCATTCAGGTGATACAGCACCAAAAATTCATTAAATTTATATAATGATGGGGTAGTAAGCTAAGCTAGCCACGTTTTGGGTTAACTAGAAATCTATTCCTCACTCTTTCCCTTTGTGCATTTATTTCAGGTGTGAGAGCACAGTGCAGCTCCAGCAGCTCCCGGACTCGGACCAGTTCTGCCTGATCCTCCCTCCCAACCTGAAGTCGGCCATCAATGCCGTGACCTACATAGCCGAGCAGCTGAAGAAGCAGGACACGGACGATTCGGTGAGTGTTTGGGCCGTTCGACTGGCGGATTGTAAAGAAGTACATTTACTTTAGTACTGTAGTTAAGTACATTTTTTGAGTATCTTTGTTGCATTATTTATTTTTTGGGAAACTTTTAACTTTCGACTGTACTACATTTTGAGGAAGCTCGTTCCTTTGACTCAGAATGGCTTTATAGTTTGCTGTTAGCTCAATGTCTGATGTTGGTAAGCTTCTATGTTAATGATGTCACCATTTCATTACCAGTGTTGCTGTTTGTGGGGAGAATCTCCTCGTTTTATTCCTTCTTATAGGATTTGGTATGTTTTACATGATGATAATAATAGAAAAAGAAAATATTTGTCACTTTTTAAATTACATTTTTATGCTTAAGTTTGTAGAAACGGTGTATGAGGGCCTTCGTAGACAGAAAAAATTTCCTCCAAAAAACTTTTGGCGGATATTTTGAGATTAAACTCAGAACTTTTCTGAAAGAAAAAAATAATAATTTCTGATTTAAAAGTCAAAATTTGTGAGAAAACATTTCTAGAAAAAAATTTTTTTTTTTAGTTTCAGAAGTTGAGAAATGTTGACTTTTAAAAGTCTTTGGAAATTTTGAGTTTCAACTTTTAAACTAAAAATAATCCAAGTCTGTTTTTGACTTTTTGAACTAAAAAAATTCCAATTTGTAAGAAAACACTCAAATTTTTAGATTAATCTAAGAAATTTTAAAAAAAACCTTGTGAACTAAGACATTTCAAAGTTTTTTCTTGAAAATTTGAAAGATTAATCTCAAAATTTCAGTGTTTTCTCACAAATTGGACATTCCATGAGTTAAAAAGTGAAAAATATTGGAGTTTCTTTTTGGTGGAAAATTTGTTTTCTACCTACAATGACCCGTAGAAGTTTTTTCAGGTGGTAGACTTTTTGCAGTAGATGTCAGCAAGTTCCAGGGTTCTCTAAAAGCACTTAGAAAAAATATACAGAAATGTATTGATATTAGAAAACACAATTTGTACTTTTGACTTGCACATGAGGAAAGTTTTGATTAAGTCACTTTTACTTGTATTTGAGCTAGCTTTAGCAATGAGTATCAATACTTTTTACTGAAGTACTAGAGCTGAGTACTTTATCCACCATCAGGCCCAAACCAGCTCTGATTTGTGGCGCTGAATGGAGCCGAGTCAGCGCTAACAGGAAGTACCGTTTGTGTTCCAGATGACAGGAGACTGGCAGTTCATCGCCCTGGTGGTGGACCGCCTCTTCCTGTGGCTGTTTGTCATCATCACCACCCTGGGAACCCTGGCCGTGTTCCTGGATGCTAGTTTTAATTACACACCGGACAACCCGTTCCCGTAAAGGACAGCATCGCTAAAACACGCTGTGCAGGTCAAACGCTCCCCAAGTTGGACTTTCCTTGACCAAACTGTTCTGTTTGGTTCTGGTCAGCTTGTTTTATGAAGTTACCTTTCTCTGAAAAGTAAACAGATGCCAAATGTTGAATCAAATGTGTTATTATTCCACAATTTATGTATTCAGTCCAGTTTTATGGCGCCAAAAACTTGAATTTTGTGCATTTTGCACTTAAAACTCACTGGGTGTAGTTTATATTTGCATCCAGTAGAGGGCAGTGTATATAGTTTAATCAAGGCTGCAGGAGCCAAGGGAACCTCTTTAGTGCTGTTTCATGTTTTGTTGCTGCACTACTGTTGTGTTTAAAAAAATCCACATTCTGAAGCAGGGATTTTACTATTATTATAATAATAGTAATAGCTTTTTAGTGTTTTTATTGGATTTTGAGTCAGATCCAACTGAAAACTGCAGTTTTATTTGATAAAATCCTTAAAGGGATTTACTTTCCTGTTCCTTTGGGTTTGTTTGAGATACCAGATTACAGTCTGGAAGAAACTCTGAAGAAATTTACAAGTTAAAATGTCAAACATGACATTTCTTATTACTGACTCTCAAAAGTGTACATGTTTTAAAATAGAAATCATTTTACTGTTGATACAAAACATCCACAGATCATGTTAAATCAGCCCAATGTTGCTACTCTGTGTTGCTACAATAATTAGCTTTAGTTGCTGCTTTTTTCCTCTGTGTCTGAGCAAAATGAAAGCGATGGTGTTATGCAGGATCTGCAGTGTAATTCAAATTTGAACTTCCCTTCCGTCCACAGCATGTGTAGCATTAGCTTAAAGTAGCTTTTTAGGACAAATTTATGCAGGTTTATTCATGTAACGGACAAAATAACATTTTGACAACTACATGTGTTGCGGCCCTGCTCTGATGGCCGCAACAAAAAATAGGGAGGACACGGCAACCAGAAACATTTTTAGCCCTTCAGAGGCATTTATTGAAATATCAATTGTCTAGGGGAGCAATGGACGAAAGCCCAAGACGTGATAAACCAGTTCTCCCTCAGCCTGGTCCTTCCCCAGTCATGGACCCGGTTGGCTCCCACAACGTGTCAAGCGATCTGCCGGCGCCGCCTCTGAGTCCGGATCTCGGCTGGGCCTGGATCTCAAGGTCGTCTGCGCCTGGTTCTTACGTCGGCCATGATCTCATGAGTGGAACGGCGCTCCTTATATACATTGCAGGTGGCCACATAATCAGAAGTGCCTCCCACAATCGAGGACCTTAATTGACAAACAATTTACCGGCCGCATGGCCACACACAGGACCGCACAGCGGCGCCGTCACAACATTAATGTTAAGTTAAAAAAAAAAAATGTTTATGTGGAAAACAGAGCCTCACACAACCAGTAATTTCTAATTTAAAGTTGGTTATTCAGGGTAAACTTGCATTTGAACAAACCTGAGCACATCAGAGTAACAATGCTGGTCAGAAGGGGAGCATAAATATATCTGTTTGGTCAGAGTGTTTAGCCTGCATTTAAATGTTTACGTTATTAACTGAAACTGGATTATGAAAACTAAAATGTTTGTAGTGGCACATCTAAGTTCGGTTATGAATAAAACTTCATCACTCATTTCTTTTTCCTCTTTATTTGTTAAACTTTGTCATGAAAATGAAAATGATCTTCATGACATACAACCATGAATTCAGTTAAAATCATGAATTTTAAAAACATTATGCTATATATCAGAGATTCCCAAACATTTCAGCCTGTGGCTTCCAAAATAACTAAACTGGCAACCCTGTAAAAATACATAAAATTATCTATTTATTTACAAATACATTTATAGAGCATTTTAAAATGATTTTGTTGTATAAAAATGATTAAAGTGTGTATTGCTGCACATTATTTAATGGTACATTTATTTATTTTATGATTTATTTATTTATTTGTTAAATTTTGTCCCTGTATGAACCTCAGGTGTGACATCACTATGATTCTGAAAAGCATTTTGCGACCCCTCACTTGGTGTTCCACGACCCCCCTGGGGTCCTGAGCCCCATTTTCAGAAACTCTAATGTACACAAAAACTTTAAGGGGCCCTATTATGGAAATTTCACATTTTGCATGTTTCTATTTTCTGTTTGCGTCTTTACTGGTTTTAAAAACAGCCCAAGCGCTGCCCACCCCGCTGTTTTTGTCAATAAATTAATGTTCTTTGGTGTCTGGAAAACGAGTTGTTTCAAAAACCTCCAAATTAAGTCTTATTCCATGAGCCCAGCCCGTTACCTAGCAACCCTAGCTGAACTCGAGCACATTTGGATAGGCTGCTGGAAAAAACAAGTGTTTTGTTGTTGACTTACCATCCAGACACCACTTACTGCTTTCTTGCCGGTTGTGCATTAGGCTCCAATTCTGCTTTTCAAAGACGTACGGTTCTATAATTGCATAACTGTTTGCAGCCATTTTCATGTGTGAGAGTAAACATTGAGATGGGGGGTGTGGTCAGCAGCAGGTTGAGGTTGTTAAAGAAGCTCGTTTTGAAAGAAGCTCAAAACTGAAAGGATTTTGTTTAAAAAATGTATTTAAAATGTTTTGAATAGACCACAGATATATTTTAACCTGTGCAGGGAAGCATAATAGATCACCTCTGCAGTGTAAGTGAAAATTATGAAACCATAAGCCCCTTTGATAATTTCCGTGAAGTGGGCGGAGCCTAGATTCACTGAGGGGCGTGGCTGATGGGCGTGGTCAGGAAGATAGAGGCACTTCGTTGCTATATTTATTGACTTCTTAGCCCACTAGTGACTTTTTTTTAAATAAAAAAAACAAAATAAAAATGTTGGTTGTTATGGCAACAACACTGCAGCTCAGCAAAATTCACACAAGCACAGAAATAGAATCTTAAATAATCTTTTTAGACAAGTTATCAGCAATATATATATATATATTTATATATATATATATATATATATATATATATAGTTACATTTTATTTCTGCTAGCGTATTTTTTTTTTTAAGTCTTGTTTTTCTTAAGTTCCATCCTGACGCCCAATGAAGCCAGAAGAATGAAGCCACAAGACCAAGAAGAGGACAGGCGCCGCCGCCCTCATTCACACCCCCACAGAGCCTTTCAGGAGAAAAGTGTTTTATCGCTGATGCCTCAGTGACTTCCACTTAAAGGACTTCAGCCGTTGACTTTGTACTGTACTGCTCAGCTCAGACCCACAGGAGGCCTCAGAAAGAGGAGGCAGAGCCCCTGGAGGAATGCTGCTCAGGCTGATTTAGACATTTTGTACTTCTTTGGCTCCTTCTGAGCATTGTTAGACAGCGAAACCACCAAGATGAATGTGTGTTTACGCTTTAAAGAAGTGGGGAAAGGGTAGATGACTGGAAATGGGTGGTGTGGGGAGTTTTTCTTTGGATTAGGATGCCATATAAATCAGGTTTCCAGTAGTAACGACACTGGAAGGACTGGGATTCTCCTGCTCCTCTTCCTCATCCATTATGCTCCTGACCTCTAGATTTTTTTATCAACAAATTTTCCTTATTTTCTCTAATCCAAATATACAAAAAAAAAGTAGAAACCTTAGTCTTTATTGTTTGTTTCAATGAGAAGCAGATAAACTCCTCACTGCAACAATCGGGTATTTGTAGCTTCAGCAGCTGAAAGGAGGAGAGTTTTAGTGACAGGAAACACAAGAACATGAGAAACTGAAGCATCAGAACAAGAAGAACCGAGCTTTGAGATTAATCAATCAAAATATCATCATTAACCCAAGTATGACCTTTTTTAGGCTGCAATTAAACCATTTTTTAATTATAAACAGCTAAATGAGCCATCGTGACACCTACGGAAGAGAATTAAGGCCAAAAATAATAATACAAAAAAATAATTACAGTTGAAAGCATATATTTTCATCCACCTAGTAAAAAGACACATACACCTATTTTTGCTCGCTGTCTAAAGTTAAACCAGACTAAACTTATCTTGCTTCAGGTTTTTCGACTTTTTAAACTCAAGATTTTCTAGAAAATTTCCAAGATTAATCTCAACATTTTGGAGTTTTTTCTTGCAAATTTTAAAAATAAATCTCAGAAATTTTCCAGAAAGAAACTTAGAAATTTCTGAGTTTGAGAAGATAAGAAAAAACTCAAAAATGTTTAATCTCAGAAATCTTCTTGGAAAAAAAACAACAACTTTGAAATGTGTGAAGTTGCATCCCATGAGCCGGCAGTCACCTGTTCAGGTTTTCATCTTGCAAATGTTGAGATTAATCTAGAAATGAGATATTTCTGATCTTGAAAAGTTAAAATTTTGCTGGAGAAAAAAACCCAAAACATTTTTATATTAATGTAAATAAATTTCTAGGAAAAACCTGGAAATGTTATAGTTTGAAAACATGCAAAAAATATTTTTAAAAAATGAAATTTTGAGATTAATCTCAGAAATTGTCTATAAAAAACAGTTCCTGAGCTTCAAGTCAAACATTTCGAGTTTTGGACATTTTCTGAATTTCAAAAGTCGAAACTTTTCTCTTTAGAAAAATTTATCTTCTGTTTAAATCTGACACAAGTTGAGCCAAACTGTAAACTCTTTATTATTATTTCCCTAAATAATCCCTGCGGTTTGACAACCAGGACAGCAGTGGGAAGCATCACTCCCACTCCCACATCCCCATCGCCCCTCCGTGGTTCCCACCCTCCATCTGCGCTGCCTGCAGGTTTTCTCCTCCTCATTGGACCCAACAGAGCTGCGGAATCTGTTTGATATTTTTTAACGTCGTTTGACTGAATCATGGCGAACTCCGGGATCCAGCTGCTGGGCTTCTTCCTGTCTCTGGTGGGCATCGTGGGGCTGATCGTGGGGACCGTGCTGCCTCAGTGGAAGATGTCCGCCTACATCGGGGACAACATCATCACGGCCGTGGCCATGTACCAGGGGCTGTGGATGTCCTGCGCCTTCCAGAGCACCGGGCAGCTGCAGTGCAAAATATACGACTCCATCCTGCAGCTCGACAGTAAGACGCGCAGTTAGCGACACTTTAGCACGATTTAATTCAAGGAAAAGTGGAGAAATGACTCAATAAGAGGAAGAAATGCTGCTCAAGTACACATTTAATATTTAACTAACCTAAAATATAAGACCAAAATCTAAATAATTCATATAAATAACCAGAGTTGGGTCCTCAATTACTTGAGTAACTTTTTTTAAAATGTGCTTTTAGGAGCATTTTTACGACACAGTACTTTTTACTTGAATAATTTTATGAAGTATTTCTGCTCTTGCTTGAGTAAAATTTCTGTATTTTTACCCACTGAGTGAAAAACAAACATGTTTTAACCAAAGACCCACCAGACACAGACACACACCTGCAGTTTTTGTTAAAGTTTTACAAGTTTTTTTATTGAAAGAAACTGATTTGGAAAAAACTTTATTTTGCCTGATTTTGTTATTTTTTTTGTTACTTTTATGAATTGTTGTCAATTTAATCCTTAAAAACCCAACATTTCCACTTACCTTTATACTTCGGTCCACCTGTTGATGTAATATTTACATATTAAATGATGGATAATTTGATTAGTTACTCAGTAGTAGACTTTTAACCAAATATGTTTTTACTCTTAGTTGAGTAATTTCTTTGATTTTTTAATGTTGATTCGAGATTATTTTACTTATAACATGGAAAAATGTATTGTTATAAGCAAAATAATCTGCCAATGGAACAAACTTTTTAAATCAATATTTAGGGATTATTTACTTAAAACAAGCTCCTATTTCCTACTGAAAAGCTGCTTGTAAGTTAGTATTGTTTTATTTCACGAGTACTAAGATGTTTGCACTTTAAAACACTTGGTAGATTTTGTGTTTTTGCAGTGAACATTGTGTTGTTTTCTCTGTCTCTGACCCGTCAGCATACGGTCTGTGTGATTCTCAGGACGGGCGGTGACAGGAAGTCTGGTTGTGTTACATTCAACACAAACTTCTGAGTTTCATCCTTTTGTCAACAAGCTGTTGTCACAAGCCACGTGTATAATCGTATAATCAGTCTTCAGAAAGAAATACTGATATTTCTATAACCCTTAAAGATGCAGTACTTTTATATTTTACTTTTTTTTTTTTAAAAATTTAAAAAATAAACTGTCAGCATTTTGTGACTGACAAAATGCTCAGTCACGAAATGACTGAGCATTTCGATGCAGATAATCTGTGGAAAAATGTAGCTTCTCTGCCTTCTGCTAGTGCTAACCGGAAATAACCAATCAGAGCCAGGAGGCGGGTCTTAGAGCTACCAATCACAATCTGGTGTCTGCTACAGCTAATTAGCCGGTTGTGAATGCTCAGTCTGGTTAGCATGATGGATAAATGGTAAGTTGTTGATCTTTTCACAGATTATTTGTCTCATAATAAACTGTCAGAACATGGTGAAAAATCCCAATATTACAATGTTTTACATCAGTCAATATTGATAAATATTGATTAATCTGAAACCTTAAACTGCTGCTGTGGCAGTTACTCAGCGGGTTGTTGCTAGGTAACCAAAGAATGAGTGAGTTGCTAGGTAACCAAGGAGTGAGTCAGCTAGTTTATTCCACCAGCCTAGCTTAGATGTGTGGCTCTGGATCAGAGTTCAGTGAAATTGTTGAGAAATCTATGAACTATTGATATTGATCAAGTGTTTATCGCGATATCTATTGTTACTGATTTACAGTCCAACCCTAACTCAAAGTAGCAGTTACCTGATTGTGCTATAGAAAATACATCCCTTTAAATCTTAAATTAAAATCTTTTAACTTATCTGCACTGAAATCATCAAAATCAATTATTTTTCTACTGTCAGTCTCAATAAACAAATATAAAAAGGTTGGATTGATGGTTTGTGTTGACATTTCGACCTTGGAAACTTTGCAATTTCTGGATTATTATTTAATATTCCAGGCAGGGGAAAAGCTTAGCAAAGTGGTGAAACATTCAAGTTTTAACTGATAATAGGAAACTACAGTTGTTCAGAAAACGGCTCTTTCCTATCTTTTCCTGACAAGTGAAAGTTTCTCGGTGGATTTCTCCTTGACTTTGAAGGTCAATTTAGAAACAAGAATGTGATTATATCAGAAGTAAGATGCATAATCCTGCCTATTGTTTCCAGTTCCCTCTGATTTCCATGTCATATGAGGTCTCCCTCGCTCCCTGCTGGGCGGTTTGGGTCTGTTTGGGGAGGGCAGGGATGGCCTCGGCTGGCACAGACTGGTTCTAGGTGGACAGAGGCAGGATTTGGACAAAGAGGGGCCTCATCCTGTGAAAGGTTTACAGGCTGACGAAAGGTTTTATCGTTTGGATTCAGTTCAAGTGAAGAAAAATGTGTTGTTTCTCACTGTTAGCGTGTTCATGAGTCTCCCATGGCTTCCCTGCCAGTAACAGGAAGTTAATTTACAACCCCTAGTCACTCAGATAAAGCCTCAGTCCCTATTTTTTTATGTTTCTTCTTCCACTTTTGTGTTTCTCTGATATTTTCTAACCTTCCTGAGCAGGAGTTGCTTGTTTATAATGGTGTATTCTGGCTGCTGTAGAAAGAAAAATAAAAAAAACTGAGTAAATTTCTGTCAAAAAATTCAAATATTGTCTATTGACAGAGTTTGTCCTAGGCTTTGTAGAATTTTTTTTTAGAAATATCTGAATTTCAAAAGCCAAACATTTTCAGATTTTTGAAATTGCTGATTTCTGGAAAATTCAAAATTTATATAGAAAATTTTTTGACTTCTCACTCTCAGAAATGTTCTAGAAAAGCTTTGAAATTTCTCAGTTGAAAATTGTTTGACTTTTGAAACTCAACATAATATTAAATATTCTGTTTTTCCTAGCAAATTTTGGACTTTTCCATTTCAAAAATCTTCTAGAAAAAAATTTGAAAATTTGAGAGAAAAAGAGGAAAACGAGTTTCAAGAGTCCAAATGTTCAAATTTTGAAACTCAGAAATTTCCAAGTTTTTTTCTCAAAAACTTCTGAGATTAATCTCAAAATGTTAGTTTTTCTAGAAAAACTAACAGAAAAACTTGGAAATTTCTGAGCTTGAAAGTCTAAAATTTGCCAGAAAAAATCTCAGAAGTTTTTGGATAAATCTGAGATACTTTCTAGAAAATGTCAAAGATTTTCCACCTTTGAAACTCAGAAATTTACAATTTTCTTCTTAAAAATTTCTGAGATTAATCAAAAAATATTTCCTGAGTTATTTTTTTTACATGAATTTACTTCTTCCTTTTCTTGTTTTATCTTTAAATGCCGTAAAACGTCACATTCCTTCATTCTGGGAATATCCAGCGACCATCTTTGCCTCGTGTCCTTCTCCAGGTTCGCTCCAGGCGACCCGCGCCCTGATGATAGTCGGCATCATCGTGTCCGTGGCGGGTTTGGGCGTGGCCTGCATGGGAATGAAGTGCACCACCTGTGGAGGAAGTGACAAACTACGCAAGTCTCGCGTTGCCATGATAGGAGGAATTATTCTGCTTATAGGAGGTGAGAATGAAAACGCTCAAAACTGTTGATGTTAGTTTGAGCTAAAGAATAAAGAACTAATTTAAGATGTAAACTTGCATTCCCAACATTCTGTAGATTTTCATACATTTCTTTGCAAAAGAATCAGTTGTTTTTTCCTAACTGGACTTGGCTCAATTGGAGAATCAAAACTACAACACTTGTTAAGTTTTCAGCTGGTGCCGCTCGCTTTCACTCTCCTTTATGTCAACTGAAACTAACACTTTGAAAGATCTCTTCCCCTCCTCGCCTGTGGTGGCGCTGCACTAAGAACCACTGAAGAAAATGACATGAAAACCTCTGAAGAAGACACTGAGAAAAACTTTATTCTTTAGGAAATGTAAACAAAAATGGAGTGGCGTCAGATTTTAGTGGTTGTAGGATTTGTCTTTTGTTTTTGGTAGAAGATCAAAAGCCATTTCTCATGCTAACGCTACATTAACTTGTTAGTTTTGGCATTCTGGGTCACTTTATTTACCCAGCAAGCCCTGCACTGCTGCTCACTTCCTGCTTCTGGAGCGGTTTCCAGTCCGCTTGACATTCACATACATTCAAACTGTACCAAAGGTTCGCCAAACTGAAACCAAGGTTTGCAGACGAACCAGAGTTCAGTTGTTTGTTCTGCAGCAGAGTTTGATTGCACATTCACACCTCCCCAAACATTTCAAACTTCCTATGCAAACAAACGGGAGTTTAATTAAAGCGGTTTAAACCGGACTGGTGTGGATCAAAGACGTACTCAGTTCTGCTGCTGTCCATAAGTGAACCTTGGGGACGTTTAATCCCAAGTCCAAGGCTCTTTCTTCCCACTCATTTGCCCTCTGGCGGTCATTGGACAGAATGAGCTCAACGCTGCTGGCTCTGATTCTAACATCTGATGTCCAAAGGGCTTTGAGGAATTCACTGACAGCCAATTGTGCTGCAGTCAGAGGGGGCTGCTGTTAAAAGGGATAAAAATAGTTTCTATCTTGTTGAATTTTGATGTGTTGATGAAATGGTTGATCTCTCTCCGCAGGCCTGTGTGCCATTGTGGCGTGTTCTTGGTTTGCTCACAACGTCATCAGAGCTTTCTACAACCCCTACACTCCGGTCAACACCAAGTAAGAAAAGCTAAATATTTCACTGTATTTTGTATGATTGTAAACTCAATCCTTTGTGTTTGTTGCTTTAATTAGTTTTACATATCACTCACTAGTTTTTTTATTTTATTTTTTTGCAAAGTCCTGGTTTTGTGGGTTTTGTGGAATAACTTAATTTGAGAAATGCTAATCAAGAATGAAGACAAATGGTAACTCAATTTGAGTTATGTTCTGGTGTTTTAAAAAACTAAATTGTTTCCATTGTCAGTATTTTCTCTACTAAACTACATGCATGTAGCTAAACTCTGCGCACCAGAGCTATACTTTCTGTTTAAGCTCAAAAGTATCATGACCAGTTAACTTAAATGATTATAAAAAGGTATTTCAAACCTTTCCATATTGGAAAATATGCTCCTGGGGCTATTTGTGTTAGCTTCAGAGTGAATGTTAGACACTCCAAGTGACTATTAGCTTGTTATCTTTACGTTGACAGTGTTAGCTTAATTTGGAGTTGTTAGCTCGATTTGCTCAGTTCTGTTTTAGGGTGTCTTGTCACTTTAAATCCAAATAAGCAGCCGTTGGCCATGTCCCCCATCTCATCATTTACACTAGCATGTGAAAATGGCTGCAAACAGATGAGTAATTATACAACTGTATGTCTGAAAAACATTAGCAAAGCAAACGTGCTGGAACTAAGCTTGGTTGCTAGGTAACAGGCTGAGTTTGGCTTAGGTTGCTAGGTAACGGGCTGGGTTTGGCTTAGGTTGCTAGGTAACGCCACTATATGACTTTACCATTTGAAGGTTTTTGAAATGGCTCATTTTCCAGACACCATCAAACATTAACTAGTTGCCAGAAAACGGCTGGGTGTTTTTCTTTCTAGTTGTGACCCAAATGTAAATATAAAAACATAGAAAATGTTGGAGTTCATTCATTTTTGTCTCTGTGCTCCACCAGGTCTGTTAATCAGTTTCAGGACCCGACCAGAACCCCTAAGTGTAAATTACCTTGAGAAATAATTAGATTTGTTTATATAACAGCTACAGAGTTACATTCACTGTCCAGCGCTGCGCCACACTTAGCTCACCTGGTAGCGTTTAGCTTTTTATTCTTTTCTGCAATCTGTACCCTCCAAGGCTTGTCTAATCAGTTTCAGTCTGTTTATGTATGACTGCCGGCAGACACACATAAACATGGTCATGTAAGCTGCAGCGTGTGCTTGTAAGCAGATTAAAAAGTAAGCTAAAAGAAATAGAGGACAAGATAGAACCTATAACAAAAATGTGAATTTTTCTATTATAGGTTCCCTTTAAAAGAAATAAAAATACAACACAGATACTAAAAACTGATTATTTTAGCTTTAATGTAATCTTTGTCTTTCCAGGTTTGAATTTGGAGCGGCCATCTTCATCGCTTGGGGCGGCGCCCTCCTCGATGTTCTGGGCGGCGCCATGCTGGCCGCCTCCTGTCCCAGGAAGAAGCAGGTATCCAGGTACCCAAATATGCCCGGCTCTCGCTCCAGCCCTCCAAGCAGCAACAAGGAATATGTCTGAGAGCGCCCCCTGCTGGCTGGAACTGCTGGGTTAAGAAAAAGCAACAAAAAAAAAACAATTGTTGCAGCGTCAACGGAGCAGAACCGAAGTTGTGAAACAGTGACACTCCTTGTTGGGCTTTAATGAGCATTTAATTGTCACACACTGCTCTGAATTGTTTCATCAAAGATGTTTCATACTCCGTCCTCACATTCCACAGTTGTTTACCATTGGTCTTCTCAGACACATTATAATTGGATCCCCCTATTAAACCCACGAGACTTTGGGTTTCAGCCTAATATTATGGACTAAAGCCAACATTTGCAGCTGTATGTCAGCGCTAGCAGTAATTAGCACATGTCTTGTAATTGAAAGTAATCAGTTCCTCCATGGTGTGCAGGCTGCAGCTCAGTCCATGTGAGGTTTTATTATATCAGTGTACTAAAATAGACGTTAAAGTGAGCATGGTGTGACTTCTCACACTGGCCTCATTGCACACCAAACGACATCCATTACTCTTCAAATCAGCCGGCTAGAAACTCTGCTCAGATAAACACAAATATTTTTTTTTTTTACCCTGATTATACTGCTATTTATTTTGTAGATTTAAAGGATCTGTAGCGTCATGGTATGTAGATTTTACACTGTTATACTCTGAGCTGTAACTACAGAATAATGGGAATATAGAAAATGTATGAAAAAAGTATTTTTAACATGTCAATATATAGATAAATAAAAACACTGCAGATATTAAGTGTGGTATGTTTGCAAATTGTTACCTATAGTGTTGTGAAAAACTTTTCACAGATTTGTTTGGAATATTTTCTCAGACTTATATTCAATCAAACAAATGTTAACATTAGACAATGATAAGTGCATTTTTGGAGATTTGGAAAACCTTTGAGAGAAACAGAAAGAAAATACTGTAAATATTGATAAAGACACCTAGCAAACATTTTCAATGCTTAAATTTACAAGCTGGAGTAGATAGAAAAAAGGAGCACATTTCTGCCAAAAAAGTCAAAACCTTTGAGATTTAAATAAATAAAAAAAAAAAAAAGAAAATTTCTGAGCATGAAAAGTCAAAAGATTTCAAGCAATTTCAAAATTCTGATTTTTTTTAGAAAAAACTTGGAAATTTCTGAGCTTGAAATGTCAAACGCTTACTAGAAAAAAAAAAAAAACTATAAAATTTCATAAAATTTCTAGAAAAAAAGTGCAAAAATTTCTGATTGAAAAGTCAAAAATCATTTTTTAGATTAAATACAGAAAAGACCTGGAAACATCTGAGCTTGAAAAGTAAAAAAAAAAATGCATAAAACAATGTTGGAAATTTCTGAGTTTCAAAGGTAACATTTTTTTTATGTTTGTAATTTACAGGTCTTTTTTTTCCTCAAATTTCTGAGAATAATCTCAAAATGTTTTTTTTTTTGTGCAAATTTTTTACTTCCCAAGCTCAGAAAAGTCTAAAATTTGCTTGAAAAAAAAAAAAATCTGAAATTTCTGATTTCAGAAATTAATCTCAGAAATTAATTTCTGAGATTAATCTTAGAAATTCTTTAGTAAAAACAAGGAAATTTTAATTCTAAAATTTGATAGAGAAAGCTCAGAAACCAGTTGGAAGATTACATAAATAACTAAAATAATCCAAATCTTGTGGATTACATTTGTAATAAAATAATCTGAGGTTATTTTAAAGCCGTTTATGCAAACCTGAATTAAAAACAAAAACAGATTTTATTAGAATTTATACTTTTATTTATTTCCAGAGATGCATCATGAAAAGTTGATCACTTTCATGCAAAAGGCAAACAACCTCAGCCTCAGAGTCAAAGACTGAGCTCAGAAATGTGTGAAAAACATCCTCCACCAGTGAACTATGACCTCAACTATGAGCCTTTAAAAGGCCCATTACGTCTAATTCCACTGCCATCTTCAAAATCCCCAAAACATCAGTTAGATTGTCTCAGCAGCGACAGCCAATCAGAGCTGCCCATTTTTATGATCTCATACTGCAATCACGTCTGACTCGGAAAGACGCCGTGACGAAAACGAATCATAAACATCAACGCATGCGGATCAGAATATACTTAGATATAAATCTGATTTATAAACATAAAAGAAAAGAAAAAGTGCATCAAAATTTTGCCATTTGTCTGCAAAACAAAACAAAACAAAACAGTGTTTTGGTTTATGAAAACTACAACATAGCCCTTTAATCACAGACCTCATGCATAGGTTTCTGCGACGTGTCACAGTACATGACAGGCATTCCCACAAAGTGCACGTCTTAAATCTCACTTTTAGATGACAAAGTAAAAAACAACAAGTAGAAGCCACAACAACAACTAAAAATATAGATTTCTTTGAACAATAAATAATTTGCAGTAGTCGTGCGAGTCGTTGCACAACCAAAAGCTTAATTTTTCACCCCAACAGGCTCATGTTCCTTCACACAACAAACCAGCAGAGAATCTGTAACCTTCGTCGGTCACGTCCGGCCGATCAGCAGTAGCTCTTTTCAGAAAAGAAGCTTTGAAAGAAATCCTTCGACGGCCTACAGAGGTACAGAGATTCATTTATTCACAGTCTGAGCGAAGTTAAATAGACACTATGTACAAGCAGGGCTCCGTTCAGGCGGCGCTAAATGAGCCGATTGGAGCCATCAGCAGCTCCAGAGGACACTTTGGACCAGGAGCGCAGACTGGAACGGGTTTCTGGCACTTCTCAGAGATGAAGTTAGGAGATGGGCGACAGGGAGACGGGGCACTGGCCGTTGTTGTTCATGAGGTCGTCCAGGTCTTCGTCGTCCAGATCCACTGTGGAAGAAGAAAAAGACATTTTAACAGAGCAAAGCTACTTGTGTTAGCTTCAGAGACTAGCTTACTAGCTATTAGCTTGACTCTAAGAAGACACAATCTGGATTTGACTCTATGTGTTGATGGTGTTAGGAAATATCTGCTTCAAATTAAGCAAATCAAGCAGTTGACTTGTCAGAGTCAACTGATTGACTGACAGGCTGTTAGCTTCACTTTTAGCTTCACTCTGACCTACCATTAACTTTAAGCAACTGTTAGCTAATCTTTGAATAGACGTTCTCTTGACTCAGTTACTTTTAGCTCAACTTTGATTAGATGTTCATTTGATTTTGAGTAGTGGTTAGCTAGATTTCAAACAATTCAAAAACAAACAAAAAAATGAAGAAATTAAATATACAACAGCAATAGACAAGTTCTCTGAACTGAAAGAAGGTACAGAAGTATTTGTAAATCCTCAAAGACTAAATTATACTTTTAAACTCAATAAAAAATTTGTTGAAAATATTTTAAAAGTTACCTATTATGCTTCCGTTAACAGGTTAGCATAAGTCTATGGGCTACACATGATATGTTTATTACATTCTTTGCACAAAGTCATTCTAAGGTAATGAGGTTTTAGTCGCTGCAGCTCTGCCTACTTTGAGCCTTGTCACTTTAAATGTAATTTATTTACATTTATTTGATTAGGACAGTGCAGATTAATCAACATTACCACAATTTATTCCAGTGTAAATATGGAGGAATTAGCACAGCTACATTTCATCTTTTGTCCTAAAACAACTAAACACAAAAACAAATACAGTTAAACAAATAACTAGCCACCAGACAGAAACACTATGAAACAGGACACAGCACTCTACACTATAAGCAGTGGAGACATTATAAATGTGTACATAACTGGTTTGTATCTCTTTAAAAAATTGCATAGTTTTCACCATTTCTGATATACTTTGGTTGTCTGCTCAGTGAATGTTCGCCTCTTATCGACGCCACCTTCTGGCTAAACTGTGCAGTACGCCTAAGTATGCTGCAGTCTCCTCTGGTGTGTACTCAGTTTTTTATTTTATGATCCATACAGCTTTAAAACCATCTGACCAAACATCCTGGAGTTCCGCCTGGGGGTTGCTAGGCAACGGGCTGGGCTTGGCTGGGGGTTGCTAGGTAACGGTGCAGCGCCAGTTAATTTTAACTTAAGTTAAAACAGCTTATTTTCCGAACACCAAGAAACATTAACTTGTTACAAAAAAGGTTTTGTTAGGCACTTGGCCTGGTTTTCAGAAGTTGTTGAGACCCAAATGGAAGTACAAAACATACAAAACTTGAATTTTTCATAATTTCTTTTTCTTGAACTTGATGAGTTTGGTCAGTATGACTCTTGGAAACAAAAAATGGGCTGGTTTCCAGTTTGGATTTATGCTTTTTTTTTTTCCTGGGAGGTTTCAATGGAAAGCTGTCTCCGTCATTCGGTTCACCAAATTTGCATGAGGTGAGTTCAGAAATAGAAACATCTCTGTTGCAGAGTCAGATGAAAACACAGCGATTAAAAAAAACTGCCGGCTCCACAGCAACTCAGGACTTTTACTCTGATTCCTATGACGCATTTTCTGCTGAATGTTGTGCTTTTTATGCAGATGCCTTCATTTTTCCCCAGGACCAAAACAATCTAGGTGGCACAAAAAAGGAATAAATCTGTGGGAAAGCCCTTTTATGGCAACTATAAAGTATGACAGAGGATTGGTGATGCTGTGGGCCTGTTTCTCTACCAAAAGAGAGAATACTACCTACCATATTCTTATGTTCTCTTTAGCTACTAACTTAGTCTTTTTATAGGAATATATAGATCAGGGTCAAAAAGTCATGTTCCATTTTGAGTATTGTGTATCTAAATCTATTGTAACTAGAGAACCAAAAGGAAAACAAACAAAAAACAAATCAGGCTTATGAAAAATTATATTAGAATCATGATGAAGAACTGAAATTATTTTACTGGTGTAGACAGAAAAAAAAAGTAGCAAAGTGGCATTTTACATGCAGTTATTCACTACTGAAGGGGAAAAAAAACAAGCTTGTCTTAACCAAAAACTAAAGTTCTTTATGTTTTATATTGAAAGAAATTGACTTGGAAAAAATTCTCTTTTGCGTGATTTTGTTACTTTGTAATTATTTTCATTTTTAATCACCAAAATAACTAAATTTCCACATAACTCTATATGGAAAATGAAAAAACAGCAAGTTTCTGTCAAAAAAAATTCAGATGTTGAGTCTAAGAGTTTGTCCTAGATGATTTAAAAAAACAAAACAAAAACAAAAACTGAAATTTCTGAGTTTCAAACGGCAAACATTTCTGAGCTTCATGTAATTTTTAAATATTAAAAAGATGTTTTGATCAGTTATTCAGTACTTGAGTCACCTTTTTACCAAACACCTTTTAATTTTAATTTCTCAAACATCTACTTTTTACTTTAACTTGAGCAAAAAATAAACATGTTGGTGGTGAGACAATAAAATAACCAGCATGAATGCCGGAAAACAAACAAACAAAGCAACAGTGTGAAGTTTCTCTGACCTTTTTTGGACCGGCCGATCTGACCCAGTTTCGGAGCTCTCTGTCCGAGCCTCTGGGGGTTCGCCCCGCCGTCGTGTCCGTCTGCCTGCGGGTGTCCCGGGTTGAACTGCCCCGCCGGGCCGGGCTGCCGGGGCGGCCCGCTGTGTGGGATCAGCTCGGGGATTCCTGAAGCTCCGTACATGCTGCGGTTCTCCGGTTCGGCCGCTAGGTGTCAGCACAGACCCGAGGAGAAGACTCACTACTTCCGCAATGGTTCTCAACACCGAAACGTGTAGAGGCTGAAAAATAAAAATAAAACACCAAAATGTTGGTAATATCAGCTGGAAAAGTCGCAACAGCCTGTTGATGAAAGTAGAATCGACCGTTAGATTTACATCCGGGTCGGTTGAGCAGCGCGCGCGTCATAAAACAGACGGTTACTCGATGTTTAAAACAGAAATAACCGAAATTATTACCACTAACAGGTGTAAAATTATTTCCTCTGCGTCACACCGACAGCTGACACAAAAACAACATATTTTCACATCGATCTGTGGGTCGAAATACTTAATTTCCGTTCGGTTTTTCTAAACAACTCCCCGCGGATCCGTTATAAATGAAAACAAACAGCAGCTTTAGCTCACCCTGTGTTCCCTGTGAAGAGCTGAATCGGTGAAAATGTGCCAGCTGAGAGCCGCGGCTGTGTTGTTGTTGTTCGGAGCTCTCTCAGTCTTTTCTCTGCCTCTCTGCCGGACTTGGCTCTCCACCAAGGAGGAAGAAAACGCGTCGATTTAAAGGGGCCTCCCGTCTCTTTCTGTTTCTGCCGTGGGGATTTCCTCCCGTGGAGTCGTGAATCACGTCACAGCGCGGTCGATACGATGAGGACAGTTGTGATTACAGACTGGCTCACCCGGTGGGAGGGAGAGTTTGCGTCGCTACGCCTCCTTATAATGACAGAGTGAGTCAGAGGCCAGCCAATGACAGACTCTACTGGCAACCACACAACAAGTTGGTGAACTTTACGCAACACCACAAGCTCATTTACAGAGATGCAAATGAGCTGACGAGTCATACAAAACTTCCCGAGTCATTTCTTTGTTGTCACTTGATCAACGGTACGTTAGTCTTGTGCCTTGTTGCTGAAAATGTGCTACATAAATAAAATGACGGTGAGTCTTTTTGGGGATTTTCTGAAAGATATTCAAACGTAAACACTGATTACAGAGGTTAGAAATGAACCCAAAAGCAGAATGATGTAACATTAAAGCTGCTGTATGTAATTTTAATTTTAAATATATATATTTACATGTTTGTTAAATCTGTCACCATGTTGTTACAGTTTATTATGAAATAAATAATATGTGAAAATGCCAATCTCCTCCACCCCCTCCATGAGCTACTTTTGCCATCTGAAGAAATGAACCGCTCCCAACCAAAAACAACCAATCAGAGCCAGGAGGAGGGGCTTAGTGCCGTCAATCAAATTCATGTGCTAGTTGCTAAATGTGGTAATGATGGAGAAACAATTTACCTTTACAGGAAAACTGTTTATAGCTACACCATCATCAGTGACTATGCTAACTAGAACTAGCATTAATGACAGGCTAAGCAGAGAGCTAGGAGGGGACGAACTCTGGGTCAAGTTCAAGACTTAAAGAATGTAAAATTAATATTTTGCACAATTTCATACTTATATTTGGGTTTCTAAAAAACATCCTAAGCACTGAAAAAACCCACCCTGCTGTTTGTTAGTAACAATTTGTTTTTTGGTTTCAAAAATGTCCCTTTTGCTGAGTCAGACCATGTCGTTACCTAGCAACCTCAGTCGAACCCAGATCGTTACCTAGCAACCACAGTCGAACCCAGATCGTTACCTAGCAACCACTTTTGGACAGTTGGTTTTGTCTCTATATGTTCTGATGTACAATGGCTGCCTGAAAAGACAACTGTTTTGTTGTTGATGGTCAATTCACCCCTTCACCAATTTTGTCCCTTCCATCCATCCATCCATCCATCCATCCATCCATCCATCCATCCATCCATCCATCCATCCATCCATCCATCCATCCAACCAACCAACCAACCAACCAACACACTTTATCCCTTGTGGGGTTGAGATGGGTGCTGTGTGCCTGTATTTTCCAGGGATATAGTACCATTTTATAGCACAAATGGGTATCTATGTTAACTTCAATTGTTATTAAAAAAATGCTAAAAATATCAAATATGACTTTAAACAAATTTGACTTTGTAGATAAACACCTTTAAATTGGGTCTCTGCCTCTTTAAGAAGCTGCTGCTCTTTCTGAAACTCCACCTTCAGGAAGTCCATTGCTCTTCTATTAACCCTTTAATGTTTTTATCAGTATTGCACTGAGAAGTAGCTTGTACAATAGGTTCCACCAGGTGCTTGCTAATTGCTGCTGGCTAGTCTGAAGGAGCTGAGTGGGGGAGTTGATGGTCTATGAGGCGGAAACTCAGAAAATGAGGTAAGAACACAATAACATGATGTAAAGCTCAAAAAAGTTGAATTTAAATAACAGTGCCCCTTTAAATAACCACACATTTTAGGATTTACAACCTTTTCCTTCAAGACAATTTGACCACTTTAATTCAAATATTACATGTTCAGTTCATAGTTAGTCAAATATCTATAAACAATCCATTTTTTTTTATGAATTTAGTTATTTTAAAATATATTTTTTGAGCGTTTGAGTAGTTTTGACTTTATGATTTTTGTCCATTTGACAAAAAGTTTGGACACCAAAACATAAACATTATAAGACCATATTTAACATCTGAAATGGTTGTTTAGTAATTTGTCTTTATTTGTTGACTAAAATGAACCTCACTAATTCAACCAAACAGAATTATGCCACAATAAATTCAAACACGTTCATCCAATTGTTGTTTTTCGAAGCTGTTTCTGTTGCATATCCACTGATTCTTCCACATTTAGAACATGAACAGTTAAAAATAAATCATTAAAAGACAAACTTTAATCTGACGTTTATCCAATAATGGATGGATGTAAATGTATTTGTCAGGAGAAGCAGAAGTTAGTTGGTTTTGCCGTTTCTTAACAAGTCCACAGATCACAAACTTAGAGTCGGTCCACTGAGTGGGATGATGCTGTCAATAAGCTGGAGACCGAGCTGAGAAAGGTCATCTGAGGTCACTGAGCCTGAAAAAAGAAACAATATGGATGCAATGTTAGTGAGCGAACAAACAGCAACAGAGGTGTGGAAAGGTTTATCATGAAAGTTAGATATTACAGGAGTCTTTATGTAGACGAATACTTTGTGTTGTACCTAAAATTTTCCATTGCCAGGTCATTTTAATTTGTCTGTTATCTGGTAGCGTCAATAAACAGACGTAGCAACACAGCTTCACAGAAAACTGAAATAAAACAGTTTGTAAAAAACAGCAGCAGAAAATCATGACGTCATCGACAACCGTTCAAAATAATACAGTTCAGCTGTCAAACTCATTTTCGTTTTGGGCCAAATGTTCTTAAACGGCCGGTTGTGCCAGGATGTATTGATAAAACCCGTTCACAACCTGTTAAAATATCAAATAATTATTCAGCTTTAATAATACAGAATATCTTTCAGTCCCTCCAGGAGTTTACGATTGATTTATGATTTTTTGCAATGAAATTCAAAGTGTTGGTGGTGCTAATTTGAAAATAGCGCTTGTTTATGTTGGTAAATGTGACTTTTTTTACTCGCTATATAGATCATGGATTATAATCTGACATCATCTAAAACTGAGGCAGCTGATTAGTACAAGTAAGAAAGTTTTTGACAAAAATCTGCAATAATCTCCCAATTATGTATTAGCGAAAAACATTGCGGGGACTTATTGATTTTGTGTGAATTTCAATGATAATTCCCAAGAAACTGGTGGGACTGATTGATGTGATTTGGAAGTAAATGGCTAAAAACTGCATTAATTTGATTGATAACATAATATTTAAGCACACTTAGTGTTTAGTCTAGAATCTAGAGGGCCACAGAAAAAAGCTACGGCGGGCCGGATTTGCCCCACGGACCTCAGGTTTGTGACTCATGTTGTAGAGGAACGGATGTATTTAGATAAAAACTGAAAATAGAAACCTGATCATGTGTTTGTGTTTTAAAAACAAGCTACGTTAGGGTTTGATCACCATGTAGGTTCTGTTATTTCTGCGTCCTGTGAGGTGAAACTCCTGTTTTTGTTCAGTAAAGTGAAGGTTTGCTCCGGTGATAATGTCATGTTATTAGCAGACATGTTTGCTGCGTTTCATCCTGTTTACTGATAGAAGTTAATCAGAACTAAGTCGTGTTTGTGCAGGAGTTTGTACTATCTCCAGGTTCATCGCATTTAACAAACAAACTGCAGAGATAAACCCGGTTCCCAAAATAAAGGTTCATCAGACGTGTCGTGACCTATCCAGGACTCTGCAGCCAAACTCTGCTGCTATAAAAGTGAGGATTTCCAGATTCATTCAAACCATTTGGAGCGACGATGGCTAAGATTATAGCATCAACTCTGCTGCTCGTTGCTCTGATCGATTGCTTTTTCGACAAAACGGGTACGTCCGAAAGAAAAAAAATAACTTCTAATGCTAATTTTCTACTATATCTCCCTAAAAACATTATTTTTTACAGCTTATTGTGACGAATTTCACTCTGCTGGATTTACAACCAGTGAAATCCGAAGATGCAGATGCTCACGTGAGTTAACATTTTTTTAAATTATTTTTTAGAAATGTTTATTTTTAGATGTTTGTAGATTTCAGAGCAGGTGTTGATATAAATGTTTTTTTTGCATTGCAGCAATTTCCCCTGGCAGAATAAAGTGTCCCTACCCACTGATACCCACAGATTATAAAGAAAAGCAGGTTAAACTTTTTGGAGGAAATGAAAATGGTGAGTAAAATTAATCAAAATTAACAATTAATTACTTCGATAGCATTAATCCTGACACAAGAAATACTTGAAAGCTGTTTTTTAATTTAAATTAATGGTTTAAAGATTTTTTTATTTCAAATTTCATCTGGATTTTTTAATTTTTTGCATCAAAACTGAAACATTTATTATTTCCCAACAAAAATGATTAAATATTTTATCAAAATAAAAGGAAGAAATCAATTAAAAAGCTTGAAATATCACAATTTATGCACACAAAGTTTTTTCTACATTATTGATACTGATGTTTGTTGGGTAAAGTTGCAGTGTTGTTCAAGAGGTCAGAGGTCGCAGGGACATTCTTTTCAAAAATGATACATTTAGAGAAGGAGTTTAGCAAAACAACTATCAACCACTGTTTCTTTTTATTTCTTTCAGGTTTACTCAAACTTATAAAAGGTCGTCATCCACAAACGGGCAAATATATCCAGGAGGAAAAACAGACGCTGAAGCTTTGCCTCTGCTGCAGGACGAAGGGAAACCCGAGGCGACGTAAGTCCAGCTGTTTCACGTTTTCACTTGAACGTATTTAAAAACGAAGAAAGAAAAGTGATTTGCTGATTGTTTTGTTGCTCTGCAGGATCTAACGCCATGAAAGCGTACTGCGGCTTCTCGTGTTTTCCTTCAACGCCGTTATAAACGAGGGAGAACGGAATGGCCTAATCAAAGTTTTAATGTTTCTGATTCCTATCTCTGATTTTACGTCTTATCTTTGTTCTGTTTTTATATTTTTCATTTCGTTTTAACTAATTGTTTTGTATTTCAGTACAATGTTTGCGCCTCAGCAGTGAAACCACAAAGATGTGAATAGATCACAAAATTTAAAGTCAGCTGAATATTAAAAGCTACAAGGCGTGAATTATAGCCAGATGTTATTTTTTTTGTTTTAAAAATCAACTTTATGAACAATTATAAAACTGTTTAGCTGACAACAAAACAGTTCTTCAGTTCAGTCTTTTCTTGACCACAGAGACGAGTTTGCTTTACAAAGTTTGATGGAAAAGACGGTAAAACTGTAACTTTTCCTCCCGTCTTTCACTGATTAATTAGACGAGCTGCTAAACATTCTCAAACACATTCAAGTCGAGTCAGTTTAACACATATCAGCAACAAGGAGGTTCAAAGTTTAAAAATAGCAATAAAAACTGAACTTTGCTTTAAAGTGACAGAATAAAGAGAAGTTATTAAAAGGTGAAACTCAGACTAGAATTAGTTGATGTTCCAGTTGTTATTAATCAAAAGTAGCTCTGAATAGACGGGTTTCAGCTTTGACTTAAAGGAACTCAGTGTTCCGGCAGGATTGCAGTTTTCTGCATCAGTGATGCAGAACAACTGAATGCTGCTTCTCCATGTTTGGTTCTGGTTCTGGATGATGCAGAGCGGACTGAAATCAGAAGACCTGAGACGTCTGGAAAGTTGAAACAACAGCAGCAGATCTTATTTGGTGATTTATAAACTAACAGAAATATTTTAATGTCTGTAAATCCTGGAAATTTTCTCCAGGTGACAGAAGACTGACTTTGCAACCATCTTTATGTGTCTCTGAATGTTCAGTCCATCAGTATGTTCAGATTTCAGACCTGATCGCTGGTTTCTAAATTATCGGTAATGTTAGCTCAGCTGTTGCAGAGAAGTCCAGATTGGATGATTCAAAACATTTACTTTACATTCCCCAAAGGTAAAAGTTCAACATCAGTGGAAAATATGTGTGCATGTAAAAGTAATAGACAGTTTACCAACTATTCAAGGTTAAAGTTTATTTATAAAGCACATTTAAAATGAAATAGTTGCACAAGCTATAAATTATCAGAAGAATAATCAGTAAATGTAAGTAAAAGTAGATTAAAAGCAGGTGAAAAATCTTAAAATAGATCTAATAAGTATGACAGTTAGCACAATAAAAGCTAAAATAATCTACTAGACTTTGTTACACTGGCAGCTGGTTTAAAGTGTTTGTTTAGTAAAAGTGTTTTATGTTATTAGATGGTGATTTGTTACTGTTTTTTATGTTTTCTCTCTTTTTCATCAACTTTGTGCTTCTTTTATGTACTGATGTGTGACTTTCAATAAAGTTTAAAAACGTTTAAAAAATGGTGAGTTTTCTGCATAATCTTATGCAAAAAATAAATAAAATATTTTCCTTTAATTCGTTCAGTAGGGGAGGAAAAATTACACATTTACTGAAATACTAAACAATTCCTGTTATATGCAGCATTTTTAATGTAATCTATATTTTCGTTAAATTATTCAATGTTTCTAGAATCTTCTAAATTTATTTCACTCAGACCAATTTCGTTTAACCACTCTTCAAAATGGGAAAAACAAGAAATCATTGCCTTAAGACAAACTTTTGTTTATCTTAAAGCCAAGAAACAGCAACAGCAAAAATCCCTGAAGTTCATTGATGGAGAAATTTACTGCTATGGCATTTTGAGGTCAGAAATAAAAACCATAATCATGTAATAATCATGATTATTAGTGGTATCATAACAAACGTAAACATGGAGCTAAATGCTACAATAACATTTTAACAGGGTATGATGGAGTGTTAAAGACATGCTAAGAAAATAAAGTCACAAAATTACAAAAATATAGTAAAAAATAGTTGTAGAAATATTTAGACTTTGTTCTTGTACGACTTTTTCCTCGTAATGTTATGACTTTATTCTCATATTATTTCAACTTTAATCTTGAAATTCTGTTTTTGACTTAGTTTTTTTCTGAGTATGCCTCTAATACTCTGTCATAGCTTTATGATGTAGTTAAATTAGATAAATATTGAGCTTTTCAGCAGAAAACAAAGCAAAAATTGCAAAAGGACTTTGCACAAAACTAAGTATGACTTTCTGGAAAATCAATTTAAGTTTATTTGTGTAGCTGATTTCAGCAACAAGGCATTTCAAGATGCTTTAAACCACAAAACATAAAAACAAAAAGTCACAAAAACATCATACAGTCACCAATTTGAGAACAAACATTACATTTTATGGAGCGCCGTTATCAAAGACACCATTAAACATCATGTTTAAATGATGTGAATATCCCATTAATTATGAATCAAAGGCAACTCTAAACATCAGACCAACCAGGAAGTACGGTGGAAGATCTGTGATGCTGTGGAGGCGACACAATCTGTGGAACGGCAGAAGATTGTAAATACTACAGTGACCTCTACCTGCAAGTTTGTAGCTTCCAGCGCTTTGGTCAAATGATTAACAGCACAGATGATAAGTAATTTACATGCTTCCTTTTAGATCTTGAATTTTATAAAAGGTTCAAAGCAGAGATTAGAGATTAACACCCCGACCTCCTGCTGCCAGGACTGATCTGAGAGACAAGCAACTGCAGAAACTTTCACTTTATAGAACACATAAATACAAATATGGTGTCAGAAAATTTAAAATAATATTTCTTTAGGATACTTTGTAAGCTAGCTGTTTCCCTCCAGTCATAGTAGCTAACAATGCTAACGGTAATGTCTTTAGCTGTTGATTTATTGACACTGGAATCCAATAACTTATTGACCTTTGATGACCTCTAGAAACATTTTTCTTAATATCTTTAGAATGATAGCAGCACAAATGAAAATTTTTGCTGCACAAACCAGCACAAACGTAGCCGAGTTGATTGACACCCATTTTGTTTGATTTTATGAAAGTGGGGGGGGCTGGTTGACCTTTTGACCTTTAAACTTTAATTAATATCTTCAAAGCCAAAGTTGCACAAATGAAAATTTCTGCTGTACAAACGGAGTCGAGTTGATTGACACCCATTTTGTCTGATCTGAAGAAGGTGGGGGGGCTGGTTGACCTTTGATGACCTCTAGAAACATTTCTTTATGTCTTTAAAATTATAGCAGCACAAACAAAACATTTTTGCTGCACAAACATAGCACAAATGTTTGACACCAATTTTGCTTGATTTTATAAAAGTGGGGGGGCTGGTTGACCTTTTGACCTTTAACATTTCATTAATATCTTCAAAGCCAAAGCAGCACAAATGAAAATTTTTGCTGCACAAACCAGCACAAACGTTTGACACCAACTTTGTCTGATTTGAAGAAGGTGGGGGGCAACTTCACTCAGATTGATGCTACAGTTTTGCCAGTGGGGTCATTTTTATCATAACTTTAGATTTAAAGTTATCATACCAAAACATTCAGGAATGAAACTCTTTTCACTCTTTTTCCCACCACATTTTCATCAGTCTGTTCCTGAATCTCAGGGTAAATACCCTATAAATGATTTAAAGCAGAGATTAGAGATTAACACCCCGACCCCTCCTGCCTGTCCCAACATGCCAGGACTGGTC
>CAEFZY010041058.1:0-40295 GCA_903066815.1 Brachyrhaphis roseni
TATATATATATATATATATATATATATATAAATATGCACATACATATATATTGGCAGAAATACAACAGGTGTGTGTTAAGTCAGGTGTGTATTTTTTTGACAACAATCTGCTGAATCCCAGATTTCAGATTATTAATTTGTTTATGATCTCAGCAGGTGAGATTATTCTCCGCCCAGAATGCATTGCTGTAAAACGACAGACGTACAAAGAGTCATTATGCCATCGCGATGCACATTAAATCCATTTGAAGGTCACGGAGAAGATGATGCAAGGCACAGAGACTATTTATCTGCATGGTTTTGGTTGTCAGGAAATCCACAGTAAACCTGTTAGAGAGGATGTAATAAAGACTTTATTTTAACCACCTGAATCTGGTTAAGAAAAGCCCAAAATGTGAAAAATTCCTTTCAGCAGACAGAAAAAGTGAGACGCAGCTCAGACCGCTGACGTCGGTGACATGGCACATAACCTGCTGAGTCACAGGGACGCTCCTGATCAACGTCCTATTTAAAGGACGAGCGTCTCTCCTGTAATTTTCACCTCTATATTCAGGCCCATCTGGAGCGGGGGCAGGCTGTTTATTTCTTCCTCCTTCTCCCTGTTTATGCAGAGCGCTGAGGTGTGCAGTCGGACCAAAAGGCCGCGTCCATCATCCTGAGGAGAGGCTGTCGCCATGGAAACACATTAAAAGTGCTCACAGCTACAATACTGCAAACCTGAGGGCATTCAGAAACTTGTGTTTAACAAACTGGATCAGGTTCACTCCAAGCAAACAGTTCAGTTTGATCATCTGAACAGTTCTCACTGTAGTTCCCTGAGTTTTCCACATCTTTTGCAGTAATCAGGTTTTTCCTTCAGCAGTGGAGTCTTGTGCATAGATGTAATTGTGGATGAATTCATTAACTGTACACCATAAACCCAAATTATCTTTCACACAATAAGTCAAGCTGTTATTTTGCAGTAGGTGGGGCCATTACTGAACAAAATGTCCGTCTGTTATAGATCCTATGAGGTTCCTTTATGGTGAATTCCTGTCATTTTGTCTCCAATGGCATTCAGCTGGAACCACTAATTTTAATAAGCAACAGGGAGACTTTTTGTGAAGTTTTCTTTGCTTTTGCAGCCCTGGTCGATCATTTGATTATGTGAAACCTTTTTATAGGCCATCAGTTTAAAATTAAAGCAGCTGGTATTGATTTGCACAGAGCAGCAGGGATTTTTCCTGAAAGCTGACAGATTTCTGCTGGTTTCTCACATCCTTTTTATTCATGTTGTTAATGCTTATTACCCATGTTTTCCCAAATGTTTACCCTTCATTTATGGACTGTGTTTGCGTGTGTGTTTCTGTGTTTCTGTGTTGGATTGTCTTATTGTTGTGTATTTTATGTTTTCGATGCTACATTTCCTCAAAATTAATAAATACATTTGCTGAAATTTGTTTGTGTTTGTGGTTTTATTTTGGTTGTTCCAAACATTTGGTGTGATTTAATGTCAGTTCCTTTGTAAAAACATTGAAAATAATTTTACCCCATATCATGTATTGATGATTGTCTCCAATCTCTCTTTGACCTCCTAGATAACCATATTTTTAAAATCTTTTTCAGCCAGTGGTTTTCCTTCAGACGGCATTTGTTGTGACTTGACGCTGTATAAACAAACTGATTAAATTATATTTTACTCCAGGTTAATCATTCTGACTGTAACTGGTGGACGATGCGAACACAACGGGCCTGAAGTCTGAAACTGAATGAAGCATTAGTTTCGGTGTGTACATGCTTTATTTACGTTTTACAAACAGATTTATTCGTTTTTTCAGTTTCTGTCTCCGACCCCCAACAGGAAGGTGGAGTTTGTGTTCTGGGTTGATCAGAACAACACACAGGGAAATTAGCCATGCTTAGTTAGCCGCGTGGCGCTGCCCATAACGAGTGAAGGTGACGTGTGCGTGCTGACGCTCGGCCTCACCCCCACCCACTGAGGCTGACCCCTGACCTCAAAGTACTGACGTCCACGCCGCGTGTTGGCGCCCCCTTCTGTTTGTCCCTATGTCCCTCCGTCTGTCCCAGTGACTTTACATCCAGACTCCTTCCCTGTGCTGGTTGTGTAACCAGACCCTGAATAAAAGGAAAGCCAGTGTTCTGGTTCTGGTTCCTCCCACATGCGCTCTCTGTTAGCTGACCTTTGACCTCATTAAGGGATTCTTTCTCCGCTTTGTGGCGATACTGCGCTGCAGCTCTTTTGTCTCCATCTGCAGAGATGCATCGTTGTCCTGCTAATCTCATTTGATAATAATGTTTCCCAGCTTTTTGCTGCATGTATCCTGTTTCCTCGTTTTCATAACCCTTAATCCTCCAAACCGCCGGAGACGATACAGGACGGCATCAAAGGACAAACTTTAATCTGCAGCTTCATACGGACTCACTTATGTTCCTTCTGAGGATCCCTTCCTGTTCATCTCTGCAGCTAGCAGACAGTCAGACAGACGGACGCAGCTGAAGGGAAGCAGATCCATCCCTTTAGTATCAGAAAACAGCTGATCAAGGCTCAGCTTGATCGTCTGAAAGGGAAACTTTAGCTTCACTGCATTCTGGGCTTTTCACCAAAAATGTCTTAAAAGTTTAGCTTAATATGACATCTCAACTGTCTAAACCACAATCTACCAATCGATTGCAAAGGCAGTGTGGGAATGCATGACATGAAACAAATGGACGCCAGTCTCATTTATCCCGTCACTTGACTGATGTACAGGGCGGCCTCACCAGTTAGGTGTTAATGTTCGCAATTATAGCCAGAGTTTGGTAGCAACTGGTTACATCTACTCAATTACAATTACTTGAGTAAATAAAAAAATAAAGAATAAATAAATATATATACTTTTAGGAGTGTTTTTATGGTGTTGTACTCTTTACTTTTACTTCTATAATCTTATCATGAAGTGTCTCTACTCTTACTTGAGTAAATTTTCTGGATTTTCTACCTACTGAATGAAAAGCAAACAAGTCTTAACAAATGAATTCAGCAGAGACAGACCTGCAGTTTTTGTTAAAAGTTTCATGAATGTTTTTTTAGAAAGACACTGATTTGAAAAAGAAAAACAACAACTTTTGCCTGATTTTATTTTTTGCTAGTTATAAGAATTATTGTCATTTTTGTCTTTAAAATGTCTAAATTTCCAGTCATCGGGTGTGATCAGGATGAGGGAATGCAACGTTGATCATTTCTGCGACTGACACTGTTTAGCAACTTTCAGACCATTTGGCATCTTTTTTCTAATAGAGACTGGTGAGGAGTGAAGGTGACGTGCGTCTGACGCTCAGCCTCTTTTCTGTTATTGGAGACTTTCATGTGGACAGGCGCAGCAGCAATCGCTCTACAGCAGCTGAACAAGCAGCAAGAGCTGCCATCACACTGCAAAAACTGAACATTGTTTTGGTCTATTCTAGCGCAAATATCTTAGTACAGTTAAAATAAGACAAAAATAACTTAGATTGGTGAAAAATTACAAATCATTTCACTTATAACAAAACATTTTTCCCATGTTGAAAGTGAAATTATCTGCCACAAACAGTAAAACAAAAATCATAGACAGGTAAGTGGAGACGAAGATGCAGCTGTAAGAACTCTCAGTTGATTCAGAGTTTGATTCTAACTGTGTTGGATGAATACATTTTCAGATTAAAGAAAATGTTTAAAAAAATCTGATTCTATTGATTTTCAATATGTAAACAGTTCAGATCCTGGTTGGTTGTAATTCATGAGGTTTTTTAATCAGTCCAAATTACACAGTTTAGAAATGTTCAATGTTCTGAACCCCTGCAGTTTTTCTAACATTTATTTCTAATGTTTATTCTGAAACAAATAAACAGAAGCACATAGATCATTTTTATGATCTAAATCTCACTTTGCCTCTGTTACACGTCACCAGGGATCACCATTAGTGCCAAGACAGGCAGAAATGTTAAACATTAGACCACTGAGGCACCATTACAATAACTTCCTGTGTTTCCAGCCAGGAGTGAAAAGCAGCTAACCCCGAAGCGAGCGGCTACCTCTCGGAGCGTCTGCGGCCGTATCGCCTGTCGGCTGACCTCGGGTGTCGCTCATGCTGGGACTACAACGGAGCGCCAATGTTTTGTTGGGTTTTATTGTGTGAAACCTGAGCCAGGTGGGTAAATACGAAGCGGTGCCATTTTCAACAATGCACTGCCATTATGAGACGAATTACTGCCCAGAAGTCCAAGGACCAGAGTTATATCACTTCCTGAATAAAATGTGCCTGCGTGCCCTTGAGCCTCAGAGTTCAGCTCCGCCAGCGAGGTTTTGATGGATGTTCGTCTTGGAGAGTCGGAGCAGGTCTGGTTCTGGTGGATTGAAGGAAACTCTGGGTGTAAAGGAGCTGGAGGTGAAGAGTTCAGCTGGAGGAGGCAAACCGACAACATGGAGACTGAGTTACTGTCACGGCCATAACTCAGGTCCAACCGAGGGAACCCAGAAACACAAGCAGGAAGAGCTTCTCCTCATCCAGGCCCGGCCCAAGCCTTTTTGGGGCCCTAAGCATATTTTCAATTGGGGCCCCGCTCATACCAATGTGTCAATAGGCATGTCGCATTAAGTTAATAAATCAATTAATTGCATGATAAATTGGAAAGAGCTCAATAATTTCCATTTGCATGACTTATTGTTTTTCTCTTTCTACCAGAAACTGGATGATAAAAATCTTCAGTCTGGTGTTTTGGTCTCAGAGAGTTTTTTTTTTAAGGACAATTTTATTTACAGAGATTTCATTATTGATTTTATTAGTTGTTTGTGTTGTTTTGTTTATACTGGATATTTAAAATGTCTTCCAGTTCTAGTTCTAGTGTCATAGACAGGTAAGTGGAGACGAAGATGCATGGTTTTGTTGCATTACAATACCATGAAAATGGTGTCAAAATAACATTACTGTTTATCACAATAACGTCTGGAGCAATTTATCGTCCAGTAAAATTACTCGTGATGGGCCTGCATGTCAACACCATCTGCTTCACCATTCCTAAGCTACTCTACCAGCATGTAGCATACTGGCTATCTTTAGCGTCATTTGTAATTAGCCTACATCACACCGGTGTTTTCATAGCTGTTGAGTTTAACTTCACAGAAGTAGCAAGCAAAAAACAATCATTTGGATTTTGAAATGCAGAGCGGTATTTAAAGTGTCATATTATTTTAATTATTTGAAAGCAGCAGAAAAACACTGAATTTACAGTAAACAAGTTAAGACGTTTAGTATTTTATATTTCCCCAAAAGAAGAATCATAGCATTTATTTGGTATTACTCAATGTTATTTTAAAAAATGATCATGCTAGCATCACGCTCTTGGGGTCCCCCTAGTGGTCTGGGGCCCTAAGCAGCCACTTAATTCACATATAGAAAGTAAATATTTAGCTCCAAATAAAATATTAATTTCTGTAACTAAATACCTTAGCATGCTTGCTAAATATTTCTGTAGCAAAAATAAAAACATTTAGTTTGGAAAGTTAATATTTCATTTTAAAATTAAATATTTAGTTAGCAATATATATATATATATATATCTAATTTGAAGACAAATATTTTGTTTTAAAGTAAATACTTACTTAGAAAAGTAACAAAATATTTATCTTGTGAATTAAATATCGGAACGATAGTGAAAATATGGTTTTGAAAAATTAGCACCTATATATTTTTTTTATAACAGGTTAAATAAACAAAATTATTGCTGTTAATTTTTTACATTACAAACAGCGCCCCATAGTTACCCGGCTGTGTTTGAACTCTTAAGTCTTCAGAGTTCAAACACAGCAGAAAAGTGGCGGCTGCAGCTCACACACCAGGGGAGGGAGGTGGTGAAAGTGCAGGAAAACCGTATTTTTTATCTGCTCATCTGAGCCGCTGCTACTCGGGGTTTAATCCCAACAAAGGCGACCTTATCCGCTCCTGTCGACAACCCTTCCTCTCCGCTGGCCCCACCACTGCTGCATAATGTCACATTGTTCAGGCCAGACCTCCAACGTCTTACTCAGCTTTTCAGGAACTCGGAGAAAAGGTGAATTCAGAGTTGCACCTGCTCCCACTCAGCACTTCTGCATTTTGATATTTAGAGATATTATTATCCTCAAGTTGTTCCATGTGTTTTTCTGACAAAGACCACTCTGTCCTCTGAGCAACCTTTTTTCTTCCTCTGTGGTTTCACTTTGTTTTCAGGCTCAAAGAGTCTAAACTTGGGACTTTTTGTAGCAAGAACATTTTCCAATGTGCAGAAAGACCTGGACCTGAGTTATTTCCAGAACTTTATCTTCCCATTTGGGTCAGTGGTCCGGATCTGATTGTCCTGACAGATCTGGTTTCCCCTCTCTGTTCCTGTCTCTTCCAGCCAACATGACCCTGAAACTATTTAACACAAAAATGCCGTTTTGTGAACAGCAGAAAATGTTCCTGATATGACATGCCACATCGAGCCGCAGACTTTCCCACAGCAGCCGGTCCTGACCCGGATGTGTCCGCAGCGCAGCAGTGTCTGGTACTGGTAAACAACTGTAATATCTAAGTTCAGAAGAATGCTCATAATGGGGCATTTTACCTGATTGTTGCTGAGCTACTCTGCCAAACACACAGTCATGCCTGCCACTCTGCCAAGCAGCATAAACACGCCGCAGACAGATGCTCACGTCTCCGATGAATTCCCAGGAGACTCGGTGAGGCCTTGCACCTGCTCAGGACAGCGCTCCACATCCTGGACATTAATCACGGCCAGCCTCGCTTCGCTGCTGCCACGGCAACAGAGGAGCCCCAAATAAAACAAAAACAAAGACAGCATGGCAAGAAAATAAACAACAACACAGTTAGAGAAACTGAAGTTCATCCAGAGGCCTGAAACCAACCGGACCGCCACTCAACACGTCCATGATTTTCTCACTAGGTACAAGTATGATGAGGCTGAAATTTTCACCAAATAACAAATGAGATGTGTAGCAAAATGGACCGAGACAAAAAACATGTTGAACACATGAAGGAAAGAAGCTGGAGGAAGTCAGGAAAACAACTGAAATCTGCTGGTTGAGTCTGAGCTGATAGCTGAAAAAAAGGTTCTTAATATCAAAGTTTACATATATATATATATATATATATATATATTTAAATAAAAACATCTCATGGTGGGTGAAAGACAAAAACTCTCTCCAGACCTTCATACCTAAAATATGCTGATGACATACTCCTAAACAACAGTGTGTCTGGCCAAACTTTATTTTTGTCGTTTGCTTTCATATTTTGCTTTTTGCCTCCAGACTATAATTTATAATCAAAGCCACTCAGGTGACGATCATTACTCTGATCGGGACAAAAAACAAACTAAATATGGAAACAATTTACTGCAACAAGAAAACTTTCTATGTGCCGTCATCGGTGGCTATGCTAACTAGCCTTAACATTCTCAACATGCAATTCTAGCAGCAGCGTAGCAGAGAGCAAGGCAGCGAGGGAAGATGAGCAGCGCTAAGACCCGCCTCCTGGCTCTGATTGGTTGATTCTAGTTTGCTCGATTTTTTTCACAGATTGTCTTTCTGACACCAAACTGTCATGGCGACATGAAAGTTTGAGCAAATGTTTTTTGTAAAAGTTACATAATGTAGCTGTAAAAGCAGAGCGCAGACTTTATGTTTGGAAGCTTTGCTCTGGTTTTGGTTTTCTAAATGTTCTGATCTTGAGACCTCAGGCTCTATATTCTGGTCTGTAACACAAAGTTTATATTAGATGTAATATTTGGTTTGTTTCAAACTAAACTTCATGTTTTGTGTTTTACTGAACTGAATAAAATATGATAAAAAATAAATTGTAGCTATAATATAATCAGGCTAATGAAGCACAATTTTCTAAATGTCATTTCTTTGTTTTTATTATTTGCAACTGAAGATTTAAAGCCAAACACTTTTAATTTCATGCATTAATACATCTGGAATAATGGACATTAATATCAAGAAGAAAAAACTGAGATTTGATTCATCAGTATCTTCACATTTTGGATTTTGCCTCATACTGAGTAAATGCCCAGGATAATCTGATATAAGGTGGATCATCTAAAGCATCTTTTGGACATTTTCTATGTGATTTTCTATGATTTTTGGAAGTTCTTTCCACTTTTCCTGCTCTGAACTTCTGTTTCCAAACGGGTTTTTTGTGGCGGAAAAGATTTCTGTGTTTTGTCAGTAGTTCCTCCTCTGAACCTCCTGAACATCCTGTGTTTTTGTTTCATTTGACTCTGATGGTTTTTGGCATCGGCAGCGTCATGAAACTGGAATGACTGGTTTGGCATTTTGAGGCAAAACTTGGTTCAAACTGCAGCAAATCAGAACCGTGACTAATCCTGAGTGAACGGACCTGTTCGGGTCAGAAACGACTTCTTATAATATTTGGAGAAAAGAGCCTCTAAACTCTAGTCTGACGTTGAGTCATGACTTCATGTGACTTTTTACTCAGCAGCTGTTTTCCCTCCATGGCTCAGAGGCAGCAGGTCAGAACAGGGATTTCACCCGACACGCTTTTCTCAACTTAGCAGAGATATTCCCGTCTTTTGTTTGGCATTTTGGAGAACAGTTGCAGGAACGAGATCCTGTAAACCATCAGCTGATGTCTGGTTCACACGGCAAGATTTTAAAATTCTCTGTTGGTTTTCAACACCTGACTGAACCCAACACAAACTCTGAGCTTCAACAGGTTTAGTCGAACGCAGAGGTGGGCAGGGAACCCAAAAATGGTCTCAAGTAAGAGTAGAACTACTTACATATATTTTTACTCAAGTAAAAGTAAAAAATTACTTGAGTAAAAACTGTTTGCTAAAAGTCTACTCAAATACTGAGTAGCTGAACATCAATCATGTAATATTTAAAGATTACATAATCAGATGGACAAAATGAAAAGATAAGAGAATTTTTTTATATTTTAAAGACCAACATGAAAATAATTCATGTAAATAACATGAATTCAAAATTAGGCAAAAGAAAAAAATCTTCAGAATTTTCTTTCAATATAAAACTTTGACAAAAACTGCATTTGTGTGTCTGGTGAATTTTTGGTTCAAACGTGTTTTTCATTCAGTGGATAGAAAATCCAGACATTTTACTAAGAGTAAAAATATTTCACAATAAAATTACTAAAGTAAAAGTAAAAAGTACAGTGTAGTAAAAATACTTCTAAAAGAAATGTTTTTTTCAAGTGTAACTGAGTAAATGTAGCGAGTTACTTTCCGACTCCACATCGATGCCACATCGGACTGGAACCAACTGGTACTGCTGGTTCCAGTTTCACTCACCAACCAACTGGTTCCAGTGAGTGAAACTGGAACCAACTGGTACTGCTGGTTCCAGTTTCACTCACCAACACTCAGATGGTAGATGGGAAATCTCGTTAAATCTCTCAGAACCAAACATGAGTTCAGAATAAAAACAAACATGGCCGACTGTTGGAAGAAGCAGTGGTCAAAGTTTGCTGACATAACGCACCAGAAAGTCCACTTTTATTTTGTTTTCTGTATTTTGGATTTCCCTTCCTGTTTCTGTCACCTCACTTTCTGATAGGTCAAGACCAAGCTTTTATTTTGGTGGTCCATTTCTAGTTAGCGGCAAGTGAATTTGCATATTATCTAAATATTTAATTTGCTATCTAAATGAAAGAATAACTTGATGAAAATATGTCTCCTTCTTAGTCTCAGACTAAATAACCCAAATTACTGCTGTTAAGTTTAGAAGATTTGGTCAAAAATATCTAATAATTATCTTGCCATGTGAACCAGACATGACTTCCTGTAGCAAATATGTCCGCCTTAGAGATAAGCAGAAGACCTCCATTGAAAACAACCCAGTTAGGTGGTTCTGATATTTGCTGGTTGCTTTTACTTGAAGCTTTTCCAAGAATGTTTTACTGGGAGAAAATCCAGGACTTTGAGGAGGAACCAGCCCTGAGGAACGCCTCGGTGTCACCGCGGATAAGTGGAAGACAATAGATGTTGGGACGGATGGTGTCTTCAGCTTTCATCTGATTTAACTGCAGTTTGAAGCTGGAACCACAGTTTTCTCCAGCCTGTTTGTGTCTCGCTGTTCTGGAATCAGAAACACTCGCAGCTGTTCCAGCAGTCGACTGCGGCAGATGTGGTTGAGACGTCTTTGATGAATCAGAACCAGAACCAGAACCAGAATCTGATTTCAAAAGGAATCCTCAGTTTCAGTGAAGAGTGAAAACACGCTGAAGGCACGTTTGATCTTCTGGTCCAAACAGATCTGCTTCACCTGGGAGCAGCTGCTTGTTTGAGCAACTGGAAAGCAATCTGATGTTTCTGTTTGTTTTTGTTAACGAGACGCAGAAATGTCTGTTATGATGCGTAGAAGTTAAGTTCATGAGTGTATGAGTTTCCTGTCTGACTTTATCAGTCTGTGTCATTGTTGAGGAGACATTTTCCTGAGGTTTCTACAGACTGAAATTCAGCATTACAGTCATCTGAACATTTGAACTTTGACTGGACCATTTCACCATTTTGTTTAGTTCCTTTTCCAGCCGTTCTGATTTAAATCTGCTGCTTTGTTTGGGTCATGGTTCTGTTTGAACCCGGCTTCAGCTTGGACTAAAGCTGGACTCTAGAAAACTTTGTTCTACAGAGAAGCTCAGGGTTTACTCAATGTGCGTAAGGTGCTCAGAGACCATCATTCCTCCGCCACCGTGCTTGACTCTTGGTGTTTGTGCTTGGTTCTGTCCAACATGTCCACTCTGCTCCCAGAGAACATTGTCCCAGAAATCTTCCATTGCATCCAGATGCAGCTTTGCTAACGTTTGGCTGTTTTTATACCTGATGATCCGGCAGACTTGGTTCGATTTGGCACCAAAATGGCAACATTTCTTCCATTTTCAGCTGCTGCGGTTCTCTTTTACGCTGCACTAATTCAAACTAGTTAAGCGACCTGTTTCCCTCCTCACCTAATAATTATCTTGCCATGTGAACCAGGCACATGTGGGGGCGCTGCACCAAGAACCACTGAATGAAACAACACACAAACCTCTGAGAGCAACTTCCTTCTTCACCAGATGGAAACAAAAATGAAGTGGCATCAGATTTCAGAGGTTGTAGGATTTCTCTTTTGGTCGTTGGTAAAATACCAACCATTTCTCTCACTAGCTAGACTTTGCATTTGTTTTAGTTGTATTTACCCAGAATGCCCTGCACTGTAGTCCACTTCCTGCTTTTGAGAGGACTCTAGTCCACTTGGTGTTCACATATTCATGCAATCTGCACCAGAGTTCTCTTCCACCAAACTGAGACGTTGGTTTTTAGGCAAACCAGAGTTTGTTTTTTTGGTCCGTATCAGAGTTCGATTACGCGTTCACGCCTCTCCAACTGAACCGGACTTTCAAGACAAATGGACCAGAGTTTGATTAAAGTGGACTAAACGTGGCTGACGTTGCAGCTCTGTGATCATTGCTAATGTCTTCCAACCCTGGTCCATCACACCCAAACTGATTAAATTCTTCGTTTTTATGAAGCATCGATGTATTTAACCAGAAGTACAGCTGCTACTCTACTGATAGTAAGACGTATTGTAGTCAAATCTGAGCGTGGAAAAGCCAGAGTTTCCACAGTCGCTGACTGATTATGTTTGAATCAGCAACGATTCACTGCAGGCTGTGCTCAGAAATCCACCTTCAGGATGATTTCACCGTCGGACATCAGAGTCCTGCCGGAGCGCATCGTTCAGGGAAACAGCTGAATCTAAAACCGAGAGCATCTTCTCCAGATGAGCAGGTGACGTGTCCAGCTTGGGCAGAACCAGAAAGCAGGCTGCCGGCGGCCCGCAGGATGACGGTAAATAAACTGTGTATATGTTTGTGTGTGTTCCAGCGTTGAGATCAGGAGTCAGGCTGCATTAGCACGGAGCCACGGAGAGAGACGGCAGCTCTGGAGTCTGTCAGATCCGTTCAAAGCACGACACCAAGATATAAACTTTCTCTGGGATGTTTGTATCTCAGCTTCGTTTAGGATGAAGAAAGAAGAAGAAGAAGAAATCCTTTGCTGTAATTGTTTCAAGAACTTTCTCGCACATCAGACTGTGAAGATTTGCCCCAGTTGATGTATTTCCATTCCTTCGCTGAACATTTAGGAGAAACTTAACGCAGATTCTGGTCTGGAGCAAACAGCAAAGTGATGGTTCTTCTGGAGAGGCTCCTGCAAAAGTAAAGATTCCTCATTCAGTGCTTTCTTTCTTCTTCTCTCAAACATTTGACCATCTCTGGAAAATATCTGACAGCTAATAAAAACAAAGAAACAGAATAAACTCCTCAGCTGCCTCTGGACACAGTTGTAGCCTGTGGCAGTAAATCTGTTGCAGTAAAACGCCGTGCAAACATGTTCCTTTGGCGGCCATAAATTAGAGTTGAGGAAAAACACAGTGTGACTTCTGGAAATCACCAATGAATATCATAAAATATCTCCGTGTTTGCATCAGCGGCGTTAGCATTCCCTGACCGGTGGCTCCCATCACTCCGCTGTCAAATAAAGTCCTAAAGAATCTCCTGAAACGAGTAAACGGCAGTCACAGCGAGGAGCTCTCTCCTGTGGAAACGGCCTTCGTCTTCCTGGTTTCCCACGTCTCTCGGTATTCCCAGGTCTCTCGGGACTGCCGCCCGGAAGTGGCGGCGCTTTCGCATCGGAAGCCTCTGGGAAGCCGAGGTCGTTCATTCGAGCCGAGTGCTGACAGGTTGAGAGGCTCGTTAAGAACCGCTGAGCCGCCGTAAAAAGTTCACGTCTCTGTGATTCAGCCAGGATCTCTTTAATTAATCAGCTATTTTTCTTCTTCTTTTATTTCTGGTTTAATAGAACCAGAACCCTTAATCTGGACCTGAAACGCTCTGGAGAACATTTACCAAATATCTACCCGCCAAATCTTCCAGATTAGGAGGAATAATGTAGTTATTGTGGGAATGATCTCTGGATTCATCTCCAAAACAGAAAGCAGGTTCAATATGTTCAGTGACTGGTTTTAATGGTTTCCATGTTTACTTGCTCCACCAAGAACACGTCGTCAGAAGGGACAGTGGCTCGATTAAATGTTTTAATGGAGTTGATTTCAGGGTCTGCAATATATTCATTAACCATATTTTAATAAACACTATGCATCAAAATAAGCAAGATTATCAATTCCAAAACCATTTTTGCTGCTAAATTAGTGGATAAGTCGACATATGAGCTCAACAACAAACATATTTAGTTTTTAATCAGTTCTTCAACCATCAGATTGGAGCAAAGTGTTATTAAGTGTTTCAGGAAGTCCTGATCATTCATGGAGCATCTTTAGAAATGTGGACTGTGGATGCTAACATTAGCATTAGCTGCTGCATGTTTAGCATTGACATGGTACTTTAGGCTAGGGTTAGGGTTGTGAAAAATATACAGTAAGTAGAGAGAAGCTAAAGCAAGAAATTAGGAAATATGATATAGAGACATTAAAACTTAATAAGATATTTTTTAAACATAAAATAAATAAAGCAGTTATTAAATTTTTGAAAGAAACAGGATTATATATAAGAATTTAGATTAAAGGGAGATACTCTGGTCCACACTCCAGCATAGTAGACGGCAATAATACATCTTAACCCGCCAGTAAAAATCAGAAGAAGAAGAAGAAACAGAAATTAATCCCAAGTGGAGCCACAGAAGCAACGTTTTCATCCATCGCTGTTGTCAGCAGATGATACTTGTGTGTCAGATTTTACAGGTGTGTTAAATGTGTTAAATTGAATAGAAATTGAGATTAAAAGAGAGCAGGAGTCTTTAAAGAGACAGAGGCCCAATTTCCAGGTGTTAAATCAGGAAGTAAAATTTAAGTTATATTTGACATACATAGCATTTTTAGAACAACTGAATGCAACATAGTTACTTGACTGGAAAACACATACTGCTCCTTTAGCGGTCAGTGATGTCATGAGCATCAACACAGCAGATGGACCTTCAAAATAAGAGTCTTAATAATGAATAATAAATGTAGGCATTAAAACAGTTAATAGCTTCTTCACTACTGATTTAAATGCAACAGTTTGAAACCTGGATGCAGTGAAACAATAACTCCATGCAGGGTCATCTGCTGGTCCAGGGTCAGAGGTCAATGGGTACCAGGTGGGGTCCACCCTGGACACTTTACTTAAGGAATTACCTCATTTAGACCAGTTAACCCAACATTCAGGTTTTCAGACTGGGATTTGAACCCAGGACTTCAGCAGCTCTACCAACTAAACATCCAGTTTTACCTTCAGCTCATTTTTATCATGTTTAACCAACAGGTTTATTCTCACACTAATTAAAACATGGCCGTCCTCCTTCCTGCCTCATCTTCCTCCTCCTCAGGGCCGACCCAAGTTCAACTAATTAAGAAGTCACTTAGGCCCCTGGAGCCAGTAAGGGGGGCCCCTACGTGGAGCTGATTTTTTTAATTATTATTATTATTATTATTTAGTAATGATTTCTGTCATTATAATAACAAAACCACACAATTTCATTGTAATGTTGTGATTTGTTTTTACAATTATTTAACTGCTAATTATTTTTATGGACAAGAATAAAACATAAATTGCTCTTGGGGGCCCCCTGGTGGCCGCAGTAGGTGACGCTTCACCGGTAATATCAGCTTCCATGCACAGATCGCACGGAAACCTCCAAAGCATGGAGGAAGATAAGTTAGCAAAACAATGTCACAAAAAAAGATTTATCCTTCTGGGTCAGAGAGAAGAAAGAGGAAGAATAGAAAAAAGCTGAGATAAAAGTTTGTTTTATTGTCTCTTGGTTATGTAATGTTTATCAGAAAGATTAGTGGAACTGCTGATAGAAACATAGCTTGATAGCGACCTTGAACCCTAACCCTTGACCTTGAATCGTCCAGTTCAACAGCCAGATTCTTTGTCTTTGTGTGAAACTGAGTTTTAACTTTAAATTAGTTGATTCTCCTGTTGGCCCTAAATGTTTCTGAGGGGGTTTTGGCGTCAAAACTGCGTTTTTGATAACATTTGATAACAATAATTAAAACTTCTCAGTGTTTGACATTGTATAGCAAAATGTTTTTACATCAGGCTACATGGCTGCTGCATTAATATATCAATGAGCTACTTGACCAACATTGCTTAGGGCCCTATGGAGGCTTGGGCCGGCCCTGCTCCTCCTCTTCCTCTCTGCTGCTCCTCCTCCGTCATGATGAAGGTAAACTCACTCAGGGAAAGAAAAACAGCAGAAAAGCAGCTCCGCCGCAGCTGTCATGATCTCACTGGGTCCTGCTTTCAGGTTAACTTATCTGCAGCCTCTTTATGACTCTCTGCTGTGTGTGTGTGTAGGGGTGTGTGTGTGTGGGCGTGCTCGTGTGTGTGTGTGCTTACCCAACCTAATAAATCCTGACAGGCTCTCGACGGTAACTTGGATGAAGTTTCTCACTCTGCTCCTCTTGCCGGCTGCCTCACCTTTGACCTCCGCTGAAACCTGCCTCTTTAGATGCCCAGGAGTCACATGACCTTAACTTGAGACATATTGATTTGGTTTCATCAGAAGAAGAGCTGTTTAGTGTGGCCAGCAGCTCTCCGAGGAACAGTGATGTCAGTAACGTGTAACTATTTCCAACTGAGTAGTCAGATTACAGTTACTTAACATTTTACTGTGCGATACTATTTTTGTAATTTTCTGCTCTTCTCCATGTGAACGTCCCCTAGTGGAGGAAGGAGTCACTACCAGTCGATCCCAGAACAGGCTCACTAGCTGATTGCTGATGTACAGGATAATAATAATAATAATAATACTCTTCCAACCTGTCAAAATATCCAGCTTCAAAAATACTACATCAATATTTGTACAAACATTTTGTAAACCAATAAGTGGAGATTTTAAGAAGCTGGTCAGACAAGAGTGGGATGAATGTAACTAATAAAGTAACTTGCAATCTAACGTAGTTACTTTAATGTCAAGTAACTGAACTACTTTTCAAGGAGTAATTAGTCACAATAAATCAAGTAGCTTTTCTGAGGTAACTGCTGAAGAACCCTCAGCAGATACTTTTATTTTTCTCCAGAGTAAAACCAAGTGTTTGTTTTTTTCTGTTTGGAGTTAAAAAATCAGATTCTCCTCAGTCAGTTGACTTAATATTCCCTCCAAGTTTCCTCAGATGTTCCTGAACTTTTATGGTAATCTTCTTCTTTGTTCTGGTTTCCACTGAAACTGTCTGGGCCAGTAGGAACTTTCCAACTAAAGTCCATCCTCCTTTCAGGAAATGCTGTGGAGAAGCTGGTGGCTCCCAGGTTTGGACTGGGCCGGACATCATTTGGTTTCCTACCTTGTAAACTAAACTATGCAGGACAGAGCAACTCTGAAGGTAAATTTTAATGGATTCCTTTAAAAGTGAGAAGACAAACCAAATATTTTCCTTCCAGAAATCCCGGATCAGCTTGTTTGGGTCTGGAGCACTCTTAAGTTTTAAGCCCAGGTTCATCAGCGCCGCCTGTCATTAAAGCAGGTTTCTTCAACTTTCTGCTCCTTCCAGGTTTCTCTTTCCCACAAACGAGCTGCCGTCCTGCACACAGTGAGCAATGAAGTCATTATCAGCTCCAATAGGTGGCGCGGCGCCCATTTCCACAGCACTGCAGGGAAATAACATGACAGCAAAACAAACGACACCATTAGTCATACTTAACACCACCTGTAAATCAGCCCCCTGTGTGTGTGTGTGTGTGTGGGGGTGTGTGTGTGTGTTGGGAGCTGCTTTAACAGGTTATTTAGCTCCTCCACTCCAAGCTGTGGAAAATATGAAGCCACAGATGAATGACAACGTTCAGTGAGTGATTATTCAGATAATTCACACGCTGCAGCGGCTTCAGATTTTCCACTACAGTTTGAAAGGATCCTGGATGAAGTCGAGTCGCACAGAGCAGCTGATTCCTGCTGGACTTCCTGCTTTCTTAATCTGGATCTGAGTTCATTAAGGTGATCTCTGGATCAGGGTTATGTTTTTATCGAAGCGTTTTCTCCCCTCTATTAACCCTTCAACAACGTTTTAACCAGCATTGCTCGGAGGAGTGGTTCATATAACGAGCTCAGCAGGTGTTGCTAATTGCTGCTGGCTAGTCTGAAGGAGGTTTTAGACCTAACCTGCGTCTAAAAGGCGGGATTAGGTCCAATCAGGCATTTTGCTCAGCTGAATGGTTGCCATGGAGATTAAAGTATTTTAAGAAATAATCAAAGCAACACTCCAGATTTGTTTTAGATGAGGGAATAACATTATAACCTACAGTAAAGCTAAAACAAGGTAAATTTTACATGATACTGTCCCTTTAAGTGATTTTATTGCTGGATCTGGATTAAACGCATTCTGTCTTATAAACCAGCCTGGTTTACACAAACTAAGGCAGAATTCAAGAGAATCCAGTAAATGTGGAAGATTTTATTTTATTGTCTTTTCTTCACATGAATCAACTCGTCTTAATGATCAGCATCATTTTTCTGAATGCATCAAACTCAAAGCAGCAAAAGCTAAACCAGTCCAGGATTGGCTGGATGGGCGGCTTCCATGCTAACCCTCAGCAGCCGCCGGACCTGCAGGAGATCCAACACGGAGCTGCTGAGGTGTAAAGAGTCTGATGGGACTGCCTATGAAAACCAGGCTGTAAAACCGAACCGAACAAGGAGCCTGTGAGCGCAGCAGCAACCGCCTGCAGGAGTCCACACACTGCTGGAAAACAGCACCATTGTTTCTGTGGGTGTGTGTGGGTGTGTGTGTGCAGACTGCAGAGTTAACAATGGAGAAACCTGAAGATAATTTGTGTCTGCAGATAAAGCCCCTGCAGTCTGACAGCTGAATAACCAGAGAAGAAGAAGAATGCATGGGAGCAGGAAGGAAGTGAAGAAACAGCGCCCCTCGCTGTTCTCCGACCTGCTAGACGTCGACGCCGTCGTTCAGCCATTCCTCATGACTTACAGTAAAATCCACCAAATCCGGTTACAGTCAGGGTTAAAATAGTTTGGAGGTTTTATTCGTCTAATTCTCTTAGTTTTAAGTCATTTTAGTATGTGGTTTCTAGATTTAATTAATTATTATTAGTTAAATATTGTTTAGCTTAGTTTTTATCATTTATAGTAGTTTTAGTTATTTCACACTTTGATTAATTTTTATGTGCAGAATTCAAAATCATCAAAATGTTGCATTGCTTTTCAAAAAATGTTTTCAATTGTTGTTAAACAATGGACTATAAGGTTATGAAAGTTCAGTTCATTCAACTTTAATCCGTTATAATCAGTTCCATAAACATCTCTGCATCATTTTCTGCATGTCTGTTTTTCTCTTGATTCACAAAGCAAATAGCAGCAAATAATACAAATAAAGGACAAAAGTTCAGCAGGAAAAATTTGCTCCATTTTTCCACCAAGTTGCAAACATCTTAGTGTGGCAGAGAGAAATCATGTTAGGGATGAAACGTGGATGGATCAGTGCATAAGATTTAAGTTTTAAATGATTCACACAAAATAAAATGTTTTGGTTGTCAAAGTAGATGTGGAATAAATTCTTGACAAATATGAACTTTTCTTTTATAATGAAAACATCTGTGATTTCCTGCCTCCAAAAAAGTTTCATAATTTGTGTAAAAATGCAAAAATCATTTTTTTCTTTCTTAACAAACTGAAAAGTTAATTCCATCTTGGTTTGCATCAGACTCACTGTCTGCTGTGTTTACTTATCTTATTCTTACTTTTTTTAAAATAATTATTAGTGTGAATGCTGTAAGCGTTCACACTATTGAGTTCCGCTTTTCTGGTTGCTCAGTAAATTTTGCCGCGCTTCTTCTCCTGCATACATTGAGCTATTTTCACCATTCAACTTTTATACTATTCAGCTTGTTCTCCTAATGCCGGCTGTATCTCTGGGTGCTCATAACTTTCATACTTTTTTATAATATTCAGCTTTTTATGAATTTTTCGCCCCATGGGGGAAACGGCTCTCTCCTGTGGCAGAATTGAGAATTACAATATAAAATGTTTTACAGTGGATGTTTCAGGTCCTGCCTATTAATTGCAATCAATCATCCAGTTTCAGTGTCATGGAGGAAACAAGGCAGCGGCCATTTTGAAGTTGGGCAGTTTAACAGCTTTTATGCTGTTTAACACCTGGGAATAATTTGAGCTTTTGACGTTGCTTTTTTCGTACTGCATGTTTTTTATAGTCACCCTCCTAAACGATGCCTCCAAACAAATGTTGATATCTCAGGAACCATAAAAGGTTTGGATTTCATTCACCCACCGTTTCCATCGGAAGGATTAGGGGAACATTTCATGGAATATATTACTGTAAACCAGCATGCTAATGGTAGCCTATTTGCTATCATTAGTATTTTAGCTAGTTTTAGCTTTTTAGCAAATTTTGGCTTTTACGTGGGTTTTTCACACTGCATGAACTATTTCTTACCTTTCTGCAAGTCTTCAGCAGTTGGCTTCAAACGCTTTACCATTTTCACCAAAAGCATTCAGCATTTTCATAGGAAATGTCCAATTTCTAGTTACATTTATTAATTTGTTTATACACAGCGCCATCTAATGGAAGATTTCATTTCAAGTTAAAATATTCAGCATTTTAACATGCATATATCCCTGAGGGAGAGGAAGATATTGATCTTCTAAAACCAGTGAATCTGATGGATGTTCAGACAAACTGGACTTTTTGCCAAAGTGGATCAGAACCTCAGGCTCCTAAACGGGTCAGCTACATGTTTCTAATATTTTAGCAACAAATGCAGAATTTTATGTCAAACAATCAAATGTGTTTTTGTAGCACATTTCAGCAACAAAGCAGTTGAAAATCCTTTTACCTCATAAAAACATCCTGCAGCCAACAAATGAGAAACCAGCGACAAACATCATTATTATCAATACGCATCAATATGTTGGTCAATGTTCCATTTATTATGGTTCAAAAGCAACTTTGAACATTAAACTCTGAACTTTGAACTTTTAAACTCAAAATTATAAAAGTTCTTTAAGAAAAAAAACAAAAAACAGGCTTGAATCCCCAAACAAATCTCCAAAAATGTTGAAGTTATTAATAAAAATAGTTTTGGTGAAAAGGTCAGTCGGTTCACAAACAGTAACATTTCTACATGTTTATATTTAAAAATCAATATGTCTAAAAGAAAAACACAGCCAGCTTAATTTCTGCCTAATTAACAAATGTATATGCTGTATAGAAATAACGAAGCTCCTCCCTGTTTCAGGACACAGTGAGTTTCAGGATCCTTTCTGCTGAAAACTGATTAAAGTTTCAGTTTAATGCAGCTGGATGTTAATATTCATAGGAACTTTTATGATTTATGGAGAAACATCCAGAACATCTGCTTTCTTGAGGTTTTTTCTTTCCAGCCGCGTCGTCGTCCTGATCAAACAGAAGTAAATATTTTCTTCACAAACGTCCTGATTTCTGTGAGAACCCGAGAGGCGGACGCTTTGGTTAGCTTAGTGGTCTGAGGCTGTTCTCATATTAATGTGTGCATATTTCTGAGCTCTGGGAGTCTATAAAACGGTCTGTGGCGGTTCAGTGGGTGATTATATGTTCGCACAAACTTTACATGAGTGAGCTCAGCGCTGCTGTGAGTGACGGAGGCCAACATCAACACGGAGCTGGCTGAACTGATCAACCCTCAGCAGATCCTCCATCAACCCGCCGGACCGAAAACCTAACGCTAACTTCTCCTCCTCACCTTCCAAAAAGTTACTCAAGTAAACTTATTTACTTATTTTTATTCTAACAGAAAACTCACAGGGAACACCGGGAGCCAGAGTCAGACAAAAACAAGAATCCAGAACAGAAAGCCACAGGACAACCCGGGGCGCTAACAATGAGAGAGCTGATTAAATATCAGCAGTGTGAACACTGGAACAAACAATAAAAAAATTGTTTTATTGTGAATTATTTTTGTTTTATGCAATTAGCAATAAATTGACAAGTATTTTAATTCAAAACCGTTTGATTTCCCTTCACTGTATTTAACACAGTTTAATTATTTGGTGTGATTAAGTCTGTTTTTGGAGACTTATGGCACTACTTAAAATCAAAGCAAACAAAAATAAATCTTGGTTAAGAAAACAAAAACACAGAAAATTTTCTATTTAAGATAAAAATTTGTCATTAAAAATCTCGTTCCTAAACTGTACCAGGTTCCACACAAAACTACTCCAAGAACTGGACACCCCTGATTTAGCCTTCACTCAGCTTCTCTGTCTCTCCATAGCCAGGGCCAGCCCAAACCTTTCTGGGGCCCTAGTCAGAGTTTCATTTGGGGCCCCGTTCATAGCAACATGTCATCACATTTGCTTCATCATTCCTAAGCTGCTCTGTGTGTAACATTAGCAGCATTTGTAATTAGTTCACATCATACCCGTATTATTACTGCTGCTGATTTTTAACCTCACAGGAGAAGCAAACAGAAAAATAATCGTTCGGATTTTGAAACGCAGAGTTTTTTTTTATGTGTCATATTATTTTAATTATTTGAAACTTGAGAAAATATTTTCATTGAAATAAATAAAAACGGTAAATAATGTGAAAAAACTATAACTGCATCATGATTTATAAATAAAACCTAGATATAATACCCTTTGTTTTTCTGTTTATGAATCTATTTATTAGCCTTTCAAACTGATGTTAAACAGATTTTTTTTCTCACACAATCAGTTTACGCCAGTTGTTGGCAAATTACAGCTTTTCATAATCCTTCTGATGAAGCCCGGTCTGCAAAACGGCGACAGCAAAAGTTGGGAGAAAAACGCCAGTTAGTTGGTTGACGTTTTGAATTCTCCACCTAAAAATTACGTATGAAAAAACTAAAACTACTACTATTCCTATTAAAAACTAAACTAATTAGGACAAATAAAATCTAGGCAAACATATTCTAAAAGTGAATTAAAGCTGCCTGCGTTGGACCAACAAAACGTCATAACAAAATAAAACTTAATTATAATGAAAAACCCAAAAACTCTGATTATGGATAGATTTCATCTGATTTGGACCCGGTTCTATGAGTTCTGTCAGATCAATTGTTCAGGTGATTTTGAATCTTTTCTCCTTCCTGTTTGCTGAATATCACATAATTGGGCTCAAAGTTTTTCCTTTATGAATAAAGCAGAAATTTCATGTGTGAAATTGGATAAAATGATGAAATGAATCCTTCAGGCAGATGCTCTGCTTCAAGGTTTACAGGGTCAGGATTACATTTGGGTTTTTGAACAGAACCAGAAGTGGTTTCAGGTGATGACAAGTTGTTGATGACTTCAGTCCAGCAGGAAGTCCAAACCCAGCGCTCTGCTTCCACCTTCTCTGGTATTTCTCTGTAATCAACCGCTGGCATCGTCTCTCCTTCATATGAAACTCTTTAGCAAAGCAGAAGCCAAGATAAACCAATTCTGATGCTAAAAATCTGATCCTGCTTCTCTCCATTCCTGCATCTTACTGTGAGCTACGTTCAGAATATCAAATCAAGCCAAACTGCATTTTTGTTGAAAAATGTTTAAACATTTTAATGTGCAACTTTAGATGTGTCCAGTCAATAATTCAAAAATATCTGATGTTACCAAATTTGTCCCAAGAGATGCAGAAATATGTCCTCCAATATTGGCCCTTTTAGTTTTAGTTTTACAGTGAATGTTTCAGAAACTCCCTGGAGGTCAAGCTCAGATTTTTCTGTTTTTCTTGCTCAACACTTGATTCACTAAGCAAACAGCACTGAAATGCAAAGACACAAGCAGGCTCACCATGTTCTGGAGTTATTTGGTTAAACTTAACTTCTTCTAAATAGAAATTGTTCCTTTAGCAAACAACAGTTTGCAGCTTGGGTTTTACAGCACAGCTCAGTCATATTTACTCACACAGCCTGAGCATTGTGTGGCTCACTGTCCGGATTCAAACTCTCAACCTCCTGATTACCAGGTGACTCAAACATTTAGTGTAGTACTGTTTCAAGATGCTATCAGCATAACTATGAACGGAGTTGTAATCAGGATTTCAGTAGAAGTGTCATAGTTTTTAGTTGCAGCTTAATGTCATGCCTCCTGCAGTTTCTTGCTGAGATAAAACTGCTAGCTGACGATGACTAGCACTGGTTTTAGCTGTTCAGTTGTCAACATAACGCGCTAAATCTTAATGTGTGATATCTAAAAGAAAAATGGACGCAGTGGCAAATTAGTAGCAAATTAGTTTGCTACTAATTTTCAACAATACAACAACTAGATAACAAGGTCAGTAAAAAGTTTTAATTAAATAAAAAAATAGGGAGGGAGAGGGAAGTTATGCTAGCTTGACTATGACAACCTGAGCATGTAGATGTGATGTGGAATTCAGTGTTTTGGTTCAGTAATAAAACAAAACTAAAGCAACCTACACACCAACTCTGACAGATCACCAGTAGAGCAGGTGTTTCAACTAATCAACTACTGCTGTGTTAGCTCAGCTAATAGCAACAGTAGCTAATCAACCACAGTGATCAATTTTTAATAATTACAAAATGACCATCAAGGCTAAAAACATAAAACTGTAACCGACTGAATGTTCTGTTGTTTGTGTGGGAAATGTTTGCTGTTGAATCCTGACACATTTGTGGCGTTGTTGCTATGGCAACAGGTCTGTGTGTAGCATAGCCAGCACGGAGAGCGAGAAAAAGAAAAGTAGCAGTGGTTTTGAGTTATTTTTGAATGGTTTTTCTGCATTATTTCCTGTTGCACTCTGCACCAGATTAATAATCTCTACATCTCCAAGTTTCATTTTGTTAACATAATTGTTCTCCCGCGGGACTCGGCTATGAAACGTTGTGCGCATGCACAAAATTTCCATGCGTAAATAATAACATGCAACGTGTCTACATAATTTATTTAGTACTTTAAGCAACACGTTCCATCAGTATTCTGTCACAGAGGCTTTATTATGAAAGTATTGATCTTTTTTCCTGATTTGTCATCAGAAGCTCCGGTTGTAGTAAATTGAAACAGCAGCAACAAAAAGAAGAGAAAAGCTCATCAGTTCTAGAACTGCTGTGATTGGCTGAAATCCTCCCGTAAAACAAGACAATAAACGAGCTCTGGTCCGAGGAGACGGTGGCTGTTTCCGTCCTACCATTCCTGACCTTTTACTCCAAGTACTTATACTTTCTTGTATTTGGAAGATAAAACATTCATATAGGAGGAAATGTTGTCCTCTGACAGTTGCAGTGAGGTTAGACTCTTTGCTCTGCCAAGAAACACTTTAGTGAAACTTAGACCTTCAGCACCGTTTTTACTCCTCAGTCGTTCTTTCAGCTCAAGGCCACAGCGCTCCCCCTGTGTCTCTCTCATCATACAGATGGAAGTGTTTCCAAGCCGTGCTGTCGACAGATTACCGTCTCTACCTGCTCAAAAACTTCTACTGTTTTCTCAGGCTGGTGTTTTTCTTAGTCAGTTCTCACAAAAGATGAAAAATCAGAGCGGCTGCAGCTGCAGGGTAGGAGGGGTTATAACCTCGGTGACATAAAGAGTTGATTATATTGCAGAACTTGTTGGTACTTCTTCAAAGCTATGGCTGAGTTTAGAAGCGTTTCTGGTACGGCACAGCAGGGGTACAGTGGAGAAAAGGCGGCACAGACATTAGTTTAATTACTGTAGTTTACTGTAAACCAGACAGTTACTGTCAGTAAAGTTCAGACTTATTGAAACACGCTAAATGTCAGTTAATTGCAGTAAAACAATGTGCTAAAAACATATTTATGCACACTTTTCTCAGCTCCCTCATTTCTGTCACATAGTGACACAGATCCTCAAACTCCAGCCTTGAAAGTGACAGAAATACAGTTAACACAGGCTGGCAAAGAGCAACCCAGTCTGTAACCTTAAAAACAGTGTTTTCACCTTCCCTCAGAGAACCGCAGGTTTAAACTGTCAGCACTGAAAAGCATAATTACAACACTTGTTGTACATCCCAGACATTTGCATGAAACAAATCCAGTGTTTTGTTTCTAGAAAGGGCCCTTAGATTGTCCACAGAAAGTCATCAACATTATCATTTATGTCAGACATCAGCCTCATAAAGCTGCTAAAATTAATATTTCTGTCTGGATCTGAAATTATTCATAGAAACCTGATTACATTTCCTTCACTGTCTCTGTGACATTGTCCTTATTAATGAGTAAAAACAAGACTAGAGTGAAACCTCAGCATGTTTCTCTCAGCAAAATCTCCCAATCAATGTGATCAATGATCAATGTGGAGATACTTTCATCGACCCTCAGGGCGTATCAGTGGCAAACGTGTGGAAAATCACCTAATTATCAAACTTAACTGAAAACATCCGCCTGCACACAGATGAATGTGGTCGGACTTTTACTTTGAAGGGTAGTTTACCACAGGAGTTAAACCCTCCAGCTGTGGTCAGCGTGGGAAACGCTGCAATGGCTTTGAGGTACGGAAGAGGATCGGTGATGCTGTGGGTTTGTCTTTGCTCTAAAGCTCCTAAAATGAAATTTTCACTAGAAATCTGACGACTTCAGGCAGAGATAAGAAAATATATAATTATTCAAACTTCCATCAGTCAAATCAAAACGGAAATGTTCATTTACTGGGAGTAATGGTTCGCTGACCCATCAGGACCCGCAGCCTTTGCCTCGTGTATTTATTGTGTTTGTTCCAATCCAAATGTTGATAAATTAACCTAAAATCATCTCAAAGTTTTCACTTTTTCCAGATTTATTCGTTCTGACCTTTAGTTGTAACTTTTCTAGTGAAAAACAGACTTCATGAACACCAGAGTCAGTTTAAAGCTTCATGTTCTGTCCTGCATGTTGAACGTCACCGCCTCACTCATTAGCAGGAGGCGTATTAAGTTTCATTAAAACAGAAACACACACACACACACACACACGGTGAGCTGGAGTAAAGCTACAGCTGGAGCAGCTGCAGAGGTTAGATCATCAGTTTGTTCAGCAGGCTGGTACCCCGTCCTGCGTCAGGAGGTGTTAGCAGTAACATTAGCGGAGGGGGGTGAAGGCGGGACGAGCCAGCAGCTGAACGCGAGCGGGGCGTCACCGCGACCCGGAGCTCCAACATGTCACTGGCGTTGTTGATTTAGCCCCACCATGAAAACGCTGAGGAAATCAGGCCTTCTCTGCAGGAGAGCTGCACAAACCTTCCTATCCTCACTTCTTCTCCTGCATCTCTCACACCTCTTAATATACGACCAACAAGCAGGAATTTAATGAGCCCAGAGCTTCCCTCAACAGCCGGGGCACAAATCCCAGCACATAAGCAACTAAAAGTTATAGATTGGTTAAAAACATAAATCACTTGGCAAAAAACGGAAAAAGAACTACAAATATGTTTGGACAGATTTTTTGCTTTTTACTCATTTCATCTGTTTAGTGGTTTAATTTTTTATGCATTTTGTTTTTTTTATTATTTTTGTTCACGTTTTGTTGCTGGGTTTAAAGTTTATTTTAAGTCCTGTTGATGTCTTTATGACAGTTTTGGGGAACATCTGCTATCCTTTTTGTTAGTTTATTATTCTAGAAATCAAAGTTTAGAAGAGATGATTTGGAACAGGTGAAAGGATTTCAGTCTCAGATGTTCAGAACAACAACCAGTGAGATAAAATAGGATAAAACCACAGAAGGAGTCTGCAGGACGTTCAGGCCTAAGCTGGACAGTCATTGTCTGGTGGTTTATTTTTACAGCATTTCAACAACCAGGCAGTTCAAAAACACGACGCAGTAAAAACTACGTCACACAGCTGGAACCTGAAACTCTGAGTTCCCACCTGCTCAGAGTTCATTTTTTTGACCAACATATTTATGTGTATTGATGGATTTGACGATGAGACTCATCAAAATGTAATGTTTGTTCCTGGTTTCCTCAATTGTTGACTTTATGGTGTTTTTATGACTTTTTAGTTTTGGGTTTTTAGTGTTGCTAGCAGTTCAATGTGAACACTGTTTCCCTCCCAGCAGTTTATCGTGTGACACAGCGGGTATGTGGTCGTACCTTTCTGCACACTGAGTCCACCTGAGTACGTTGGAGCGAGCGCTTATCCCAGTTTATCAACCCAGACCCGGTTCTGATGAGGGTTTGGATCCAGGTGTGAAGCATCTCGCTGTACATGGGAAACCTTTTTCATTTTTCCATCCACCTGTTCTGACAAAGAAACAGTCCCACAGCATAAGGCTGCGTCTACCATGCATGACACCTGATGCAGTTTATTACCTTTAAAAACTGTAACTACCAAAAATGTCATTTTGTAACATTGTTTATTAATGTGTATTTAGATATTTCCTTAACACTAGGATCATATTTCAGTATAATCATATTGTGGAACAGAAACATGTTTGCTACAAACCAAGCCAACAGTGTAAACAAGAAGAAACTGAAATCTTTTGAACAATATAATACCTTTAACTTAAATAATTCAAAATCCTCACCGTGTCTCATTCTTCTGTCGTTATTCAAACAGCTCAGTCTTTTTGTCTCACCTGATCCTTAAGCTTTTCTCAGGAGCTTCTTTCTCAGTCGGCACCCTCCCAGTTCATGGAGACAGACAACTGGTTTCCACTGATGCTTCCTGCAGTTTCCACTCTCCATGGTTTCTAGGTTCTGCCTGAACGATTTAGCAATTTCCTTTCTACTGAGGGTTCATTCTGTCTCCTTCCAGGCTCTCATCAAACTGCTGAGAGATCGGATGATCTGGAAGCAGCAGTTGTTCACAAATGGCTCCAAAAGACTTGAATGTCCTTCAGATTTAGGTGAAAGTTTCAGGTACAACCAGAACATCCGGAGCACAGAAGAAAAACTGAAGAGAAAAAGTTTAGCTTCTCATTTTTACACCTGCAGTAAACCAGCAGGAGCTAAAGATGAGATTTTTGGTTACAATATTGGGTTTATTTGATGATAGTTGGGTAGTAACAAGTTACATTTACTCAATTATATTTACTTCAGTTACTTTTTTTCTACCCACTGAATGAAAAACAAACATGTTTTAACCAAACGTTCACCAGACACACCTACAGGTTTTGTTAAAGTTTCATAAGTTGTTTATTGAGAGAAACTAATTTGGAAAAAAAAAATTCTCTGATTTTGTTATTTTGAACAATATGAATTATTGTTATTTTCATCCTTAAATATCCAAATTTCCACTGAACATGATATTTTGGTCCATCTGATCGTGTAATTTTTAAAGATTAAACTCTTGATTATTTGATCATTTAATCAGTAATTGAGTGACTTTTTACCAAATACTTTTTTACTCTTGAATAATTTCTTGGTGACTTTTTACTTGAGTAAAATGTTTGAGTTTTCTGCCCACCTCTGGACATCTGCATGTATTTGATCTCTAAACGTGTTTGTCCACCGCTTGGCGCCGAAGGTTCTGTGAGATCTTTAAAAGTTGTAACTGAACCTCTTTGGCACGTTCCAGGTCTGCTGGGTTCGTTCTGACTTCCTGGGAGGGTTCTTCAATGTCTGACCAAGGTCACCGATGAGGAATGGCGCATTGAGGGCGAGGTCGCTACGGGATGAACGACATTTGACTGCAGAGGAAACAGCAGCCCCGCTCAGTCGCGTCTCATAACTCACAGCCCAGGTCCAACTTCGATCCGACGCCGCTGATCTCATTTCCTCCAACATGAATGTTCAGACTTTTGGTCCAGAAAGCTCCACTTGACCTTCCAGTTTTCCTTTTCATGCCAGTTTCCTTCCCTGATGACTTTGTGTTTTCTGAGGATTCTTGTTTTTCCAAACTGAATTTTTCTCTCAGCCACGAGTCTTTAAACATGCTGTGTTGATCCTGCTGAGCAGCGACGGTTCTGACCTCCCTTACTTTGACATGTTGCCTCTTACACGCAGAAGCTTTCAGATGAGAAAAATAAAACCACAAAGTGATGAAGGAGAAGCTTAAACCTTCAGAAACCTCATCTTCTCTCTGGTTGTGGCAGCAGTGGAGCCGACGGTTGTACAACCTCTGGTCAAGTCAATCAATCAGGTTTATTTGGCGCATTTCAGACACAAGGCAGTTAAAAGTGCTAAACATAAAAACATCATGCAGTTAACAGTTGTAAAGCCAGGAACAGGCATTACATTCAAGTATCGTTGTTAAAATAATTAATACACATCAAATATGTTGGACAATATTCCATTTGTTATGGTTCAAAAACAACTGCAAACAGGTGGGTTCAGTCTTCATTTAAAGAAACTCTGTGCTGCAGTTGTTTTGCAGCAGAAACACAGGAAAACGTGTAAGGGTCAGAAACATTTATTATTATTTATTAAATTATTATTTTTTCAGCATCATGTCTAGTTTATCAGATCCAGAATGACATGTTAAATGTTGCTGGGTCTACTGGTGTCTTCGTCAGAACAAAGAACTGCAATATGGAACTAAATTGGGGCCTTGAAGTTTGTTCAATAGAAAAAAATAATAAATTAAACACTCTGCTCAGCTTCTTTTTCTCTAGGAAATGAAGTCCGGATCGATATGCTTACCTTCGAACATCCAAGAGAAACTCATTCTTATTTTGGATGTTTGCTGTTTTAGAAGGTCCATTAAGATCCTTACCAACCAGTAACAACATTATAGATCCAGTGCAGTGAAGCTAGAACTGGAATTATAGATGTTCCTGATTTCTAGTTCCTGTTAAAAGCAGCATGTTGTATGAACTGGAAGCAGTGAAGTGATGGTTGATCTTAATCCAGCAAGAAGTTTTGCTTTTTGCTGGGTTAGTTAGAAAATGTTCATCTTGACAAGTGATTTGTGAGTTTAAAGAATCTGCCAAGATGACAGAAAGGACTCAAAAATGATCTGATCTCCCAAATCCCATAACTTCCGTTTTATTATTGTTGAGGTGGAGAAAGTTTCCAGACCTTTATATGAGCAAGACAGTCCAAGAACAGCTTAAAACTGTTGTTTTTCATGAATGGGCAGATAGATTTGAATTTCATCAGACAAGCAGCAGAAGGAGGTATTGTAATTCCCACAACTAGACCCTGGGGACAACATCTATATGGAAAATAAGACTGGGCCAAGGACAAATCCTTAAGGAACTCCACAAGTGGGAGATGCTGAATGTCATCTCATTTTTTGAAAAACAACTTTAGATTTAAGTATGAGGCAGATATTTGGTATTAAAGTTTGTTGTTGACAGTGAAAGAGATATTTAAGAGGCAGAAAAAAACAACAATCTAAAAAAATTATGAGTTGGTAATAACAGGTGCTGATATATTCTGTGTGTTTACAACATTCTAGGAAGAATAACATAATAAATCATAGTATTCCGTTTTTATTTATATCTTCCACAACATCAAGGCATTTTTGGAATGGGTGCTTCGTGTTATTTCCAGTGAGTTCTGTTTCTCCTTCCAGCTTGATGCAGCTGTAGAAGGTGCAACACATTTGTAAATCAAAATGATCATGCCAATAAATTTTTAACATTTTAGTTGTGAATCATCAGAACCTGTGAGTCATGTATGGAGAGAAGAGGCCAAAAGACCCAGAACCCAGGACCTTCTTGTTGCAATAGTGTCTCCAGGTGCTCAAGGTGCAGCCCCGTAAATCTGGAATTATTCATAAAAAGTAATTGTGGCACTTTGAGTTTTCCAAATTAACTTTCTTAGCAGCAGCTGTGCTGTCTAAATAGTTCACCAGATGTATAAAATTACACAGGAAGTTTAATCCTCACTGAAAGCGGATTACAAATTTATTAGCACAAATAAACTACAAATTACATCACTCCCTCTGCTATTAAACCAAGAGGACCTTTCGTTCGTTCCGCGGTGTTCCGGTCGGACAGTATTCACTGCCGGACAGATTCCGTTGACATTGCTGGGACAGGTGTTACCCAACCAGAAGGTGTGCTCGCAGGTAGCCGTAGAGAAGCAGCCCGGTCCTCCTCGGCCCTCACACCGGTACCTGCTGCAGTCATGTACCGGCGGCCGCTGCAGGTCGCCGCCAGCTGCGCCGTGAGAGCGGCGGCGTCCAGAGGCGCCTGCGCGAAGGTAGGAGCTAAAAGTTAGCTTGTTGCTAACTCCGGAACCAGCTAAAAAATCCGGATCATTTAAATCCAGAGAGGCAGAATCTGAGGGGTTCGGTTGGTTCTGATGAGATGGAAACAGAGGAGAGGAACAGATGCGTCAGGTTTACAGGATTAAATACCTGATAGGATCATTTATTCTGACTCACCTGCTGAGAGATTCAAATATTCAGGCTTTTTTCTGGTTGTTGAAGGTAAACATGACGCAGAAATGTTTCTTCTGGAAATAATTTCTCCTCTAGAGTCTGAAAATGAAAATAACAATAAGGTAATAAATAGCAGAAATGTTTACATTTAAATGTTTGAATTTTTAAAACTTTTTATTGTTATGTATGTTCGGGTTTTGGATTATTTTTATTTTAATTTCCACATATAAATCAGAATATAAAGATATATAATTTCCATAAAAATAAAAATAGCATTTTATCGGAAAACTGATGCAAACTTACTCTCTGTGTAAATGGGCTCATCGAAAACACCTAAAATTACAATAAGATATTTTTATTAATTTAAAGCATTCATAAATTACTTATTTTTTTCTTTATAGAAAAACAAAGTATAATTGTCAAAGGTAATTATAACCCTCCATACTTACATGTGAATCAATTAAATAATTTCTTAAGTTTTAAGTTGGTAAATAATCGGTTTTTATGCACATTTTGTACATTTTAAAATTATCAGTATTTTCTCATGCTGTAAATTCACTTGAGTTTCACAAGTTATAATGAAATCTCACTTTTACACACTGAAAAGTCTAAAATAAACTCAGAGTTTTAATGATCGACATACTGAGAAATGTGTGATTATTTGGTATTGATCTGGTTTTTATTTGGTATTGATCAGCTTCATGACTAAAACTGTTTTTCTGATCCAAGTGAGTTTCAGGAACAAAAGGCTTCCAGAAGGTTTAGGTTTTATTGCTGTTGCCATGAAGTTTTCAGTGAAAGTTATTTAAAAAATGTTTTTTCTCACCATTGGTTTGGATGAATTGGGTATTATTAACAAATTATGGGTTTATTGTTCAGGAAAATGCTGCAATATTTGAGAGATTCAAGCCTGGTGCTGATCTGTGACCTCTGACCTTCAGTTGGTTTTAGGACAACATAAACATTTCTATGATAAATTAAACTCTGAATATTTTTTCTTTAGTCATTAACGTTTATTCTCAAAGATGTGATAACTAATAATAAGCTCCTGAATTAAACAGGCATCATTGGATAAAAAATATTTTTTGAAACTTTTTTTTTGCCTTGTCGTTCTGCAGAACCATAATAGTTGAATTTTCCTCAGATATTGAGCAGCAGCACTGAAGTTCATCACTGAACAAATGCAGCGCATTAACTTTTATGTTACACATGTATCTGAATTTTAGAGCGAAATGATAAATATAATTTTTTCCTTCCAGCTGCTGGAGCAGGAGTGGTGTCTGAGAGCTTTGGCCGCCGGCCAGCTGAGCAGATCCAGCTGTTTGACGCAGAGTCGGGTTCTGCACATCAGCACTCAGGTAATGAAGCATCAGGAATCTGACCAACAACCCCGCTCATGCTGAAACCAGGCGTCCCTGCAGCGTGCAGGTTGGGTAGCGGATGTGTTTGAACGTCCTGCAGGTTTACTCTGAGCCACAGAACAGTTTATCTCAGCTTCCTCTGATGCTAACGCAGCTAATGGTGATCAAGATAAAGAGGAAATAAAATATTTTGGCGATTGTCATCAAGAGATTTTTTTTCTAATCATTAAACGTGCAGGAAAAACATTATTTATATCAGAAAAGAACAAAATGTCCATTTGACATTAATTCTTAAGAAATTAACTCAAACTATGCATCTTATTTTTTAATTCATCACATTTACTTTGTATTTCTGCTGAGTTTGTGAATCAAAACGTTGATCAGTCTTTGCTATAGAGAAACAAATCTTTCCTGGTTGTTAGTTTTTTTTTCCTGACATCTTGACCAGCAGAGGTGGGAAAAGTACTTAAATAAGAGCACAAATGAGTATTTCCTGAGGTTAGTCTCTGTTTTGGTGGATTATTTATGATGAAATGAAATGTTTTCCTTGAAGTTTTTTGGTGTCAGACACTTTGATCAGAAGTAATGGATGTGGGTTTGCAGCTCCGCAGCGTGAAGGAGACGCCTCAGCACTCCCAGGAGGAAGTCGGCGCCTTCACCAAACTCATCGAGGCCATGGGCTTCACCGCCCCGCTCAAATACAACAAATGGGTGAGTTGGAGGGTTTGGATGGAGTTCTGGTTGTTTAGGTTTGGATGAAGAGCAGAAAGACAGAAAATGTTGGAGGTTTTAATCCAGAGAAAACGTGTTTATATGTCCTGATCTGTGTCCTTCAGGGTGAGACGTGATGTTGGACCAAAACCGTTTCCTGATTTAAACTGAAACTAAGATGTTTGAAAGCACTACAAAACACAAATTCTTACCAATACCTTTTGTCTAGTTTCTAGTGCAAATGTCTTAGAACTCGTAAAAAATGCAAAGCTAACTTTTCAGTCGGGTGCAGGAGCCTGTTTTAAGTAGAGATGCACCGATCTACTCTTGTCATGTCTGATATCTGAGGTTTATTAACGGTTAAAACTGATGTAAATACTGAAAAAAAAACTGAATTTACTTACAATATTTCTTGTTTCTTTAAAGATAGACAGAGTTACCAAATGTACTTGATAACTTTGCACCAGTATAACTCTCTGAAATGCACCAGTAACTTCGCAAGTTTGGTCAAACATATGAAAACAACGTTAATTTTTTCAGTCAGTGCAGTTAGGAGTAAAACAGTAAATGGAAAATAAATAAAAGAAACTGAAACTGACTAAAACAATCAGTAACTTGGTGAAACGTAAAAAATAAACTGTAACAAACTTTCTTCCAAATAGTTCAAAAAGTGCAATTAGGAATTCTAAATATAATGTAAAATAAATAAAGTATTTATTTAGCTCAGGGCACAAAACATAGAATTAGACTGAATAGATGTTTTGTATGGCTGCAGCACATTGTGACTGATCTAGAATGTTTTCAATATTGGGACAGATACAATATTGATTCCTAAAGTACTGGTTCCAGATGTTTCTCTCTTATAGGGAAAATTGTCTTGATTCTACGCTTTCTAACTTGTTAGGAATAAAGTTTTTTCAGTAAATTAAAATTTTAAGGTTTAGCGTCTCTTTAAAGTTTTGGACTTTTTTGCCTTGACAGAAAATCAAGATCGCCGCGCTTCGCATGTACACGTGTTGCGTGGAGAGAGTAAACTACGACGAGTTCTTTGACAGTAAGTCTGAGTCCTACATTTCCCACAATGCAGCAGAAGAATCCAGCTGTTTTCAGGCTTGTTGATGCAGTAAAACGTGGTTCTGTTTGGTCCAGAATGCTCCCTGCCGGACACTCTGAACTCCTGGTTCCTGGTCGCTCAGCTGCATGTCTGGTGAGTCAAACTTCTGCTGCTTTGCTGTTACATTCCGTCCTGTTCATGTTATTGATACGTTCAAATAGTAATTTGCTGCTTCGCATCGCGGGTGGAGGATGTGAGGAGAGGAAATGGAACTGCTGCGTAAGCAGTCTTCACCCATTTCAAAATAAGAGCATGAATAAAAAGATCTAAAACCAAAACTTCAACACAGTTCAATAATGAACTTTATTCAACTAAACCAGAACTGAACAACCAGTAAAGTTAAGAATCTATCCAGGAAAATTAACTTGGGGGAGTCTTAAGTGCTCTAAGCGTTTTCAAAGTTAGCTAAATTGCTAAGCTAAAAATTAGCTCTGCTGTTAGCAGAAGTTTCCCACCATTTTATTTTAAAGCTGATCATCAGCTTAGATGGATTTTGGATGTGATCAGATTTACAGATTTTGTTGTAATGGATGCAGTTTGGACTTTTCCCCTCCCTCCAACAGAATCAGTCAGAATATCTGTAATACAAGATGGAAGTTTTTCATGGTAAATTGTAGTTTAGATGATCTGAATTGAATTCAGTTCAACTGAGCTACAAGAAGTAGACAGAAGGACGGATGAGGGAAGGACAGTAACGGTCAGATGATTCAGTGCTGGTCGGTTTAAATCCCAACTCCTGACTTAAGGTTCGTATTAAAGCAACTAAATCCTCCTGATTGGACCCATTTATTTAAACACCAAATGTCCTGTCCATGCTCCCTGTTTGTTGTCTGGCAGGATGTGTTTGGTGCGGATGCGTCAGGAGGGCAGAGAGGGGAAGTTCATGTGCCGTTACATCGTCCACTCCATGTGGGAAGACGTGGAGCAGAGGAGCAAGATCATGGGGGTGAGTCGGGTTGGTGCCAGTCAGAGGGGCTGTGGTCGTTTACATCGACTGGGTAATGAATGCTCAACAGAAGATTACATTTTTAAAAATTTTATTCAGTTATTGTTGAACAACCAACTGACTCAAGAGTTTTCTTCCAACTTTTGCTGTTGCCATTTTGCATTTTTATGTTTTTTGTTTAAATGTTTTCTCAGTTTGAGTTTCCGTTATTTTGTTTTAGTTACCTATAATAACCTCGGTTGGAAGACGGTTTTAAAGGAACTCACTGATGTTTGACGGTTTTCTTTTGTTCAGCTCTGCGACTTTAAGCATTCGTGAAGAATCAAAGATCCAAACAAGAGTTGTTTTCTGGAATAAACATCCGTTATTTTAGTCCCTCGGCTGCAAGCCGTGCCGCTGCATCCTGCAGAGCGACGCAGGTTGTACATCAGCATAACTTAGCCAACAGGCAGGAAGTGCAGCCAGGTCCCAGGAGAGCGCGGCCGGCTGCGGTCGCCGCGGCCACAGAGTCGCTCCTCTATTCTCCGTCAGTGGAGCAGCTCCAGGAAACGTCGCTGGTTGGCATGGAGCACCGGACTCTGGCTCACAGAGAGACTCCTGCAAGGCCGATTACTGCACAGCAGAAATTACAGGTTTTACTGTGAAAAGTCAACTCTGTTCAGGAGTCACAACAAAGAATGTTAATGTGGCTCTGCAGGATATTTCAGGGTCACTTTAGGAAAAACAACTGCAGCTCTGAAAGCCTCAACAAGCGTGAAAAGCTGTTCTAACCGGTGGCTCCACGCTGCTCAAACAGACCTGGTGCTGACCTGCGTCCATCACGCGCCAGAAATCTGTCCGCTTCAGTCAAACATCAGCGCCGCTTCCCTGGGGGAGTTACTGGGTTGGGAGAGACGGGCTGTCTTGGGAGAAAACATTTTAGTTAACTGCAAAATGTGGAAATTAATTTCAGCTAGGAAAGTTTTTTCTGCGTTGATTCGCCAACAATGGCACAGTGAGCTAATGCAACTCAAATATATGTTTTCTGTTTCCATTTGGTGAAGAAGGAAGTTGCTCTTGGTGTGTTCAGAGGTTTTTGTGTCGTTTCCTTCAGTGGTTCTCGGTGCAGCGCCCCCACAGGCCAGGAGGAGAACAGGTTTTTGAATTAATTTGACTCAGTGCATTGAGAAAGAAAACGGCAGCAGCTGGAAATCAGTTGAGTCCAGCGCACCATCAGGTGTGAAGACACCTGATACCTGGACGGCTCCAAACTGGTCTTTGGTTATCACACTGAAAAACCTTCAGTTCGATTCAGAAATCACAAAGGGAAATGGTCTGATTTGTCTCCTGGCCTCCACATGTCCAAACTCGATTTATCCTTTAGTTTCTGCCCTTATTTAAATCAGTTTTTAGATTTTTTTTTTTTTATCTAAGCCTCAGTTTTTATTTCTGCATGCATAAAAGAAAAGTAGAAAAACTCCTGAACTTGAAATTTATCATACGGACATTTGGACTCTTAATTTACAGAAAAATCGGACGCTGTTGTTTCAACATTGTTTTAACAGCGCCATCATCAGGTCAAAAATAACCTGAGTTAACTGCTACAGGTTGGCATTTATCATATATTGTAATTCAGTGTTGTTGTGTTAAATTTTAGTTATTGATTGGAAATAAAAAGCAAAACTTGCAGGATGATCAGAAATTTTAATTTGTTATTCTCTCCATTGTTTGTCCCACAAGACAAGACTACTGTGTGCAACTTATAAATTACACCTTTTTGGTTTCAAATGGGTGTTTTTCATGAATATTTTTTGTGGCATACAGTTACCTAAAAAAATTAATTTTAAAATAAAAATGTTTAGCAACATCACAATTGTACCACAAAGTATTGTGATAAAATTCTAGGTCCATTATTCATCCTTCTTATTGACCACAGACCTGATGGTCTCAGAACCAGTCCAGGTTCTAATGGATCCAGCTCGGTGTTTGTCTGTGCAGAACTGAACTGTGGTTCTGTTTGTGCTGCAGATCGATGCCATCCACAGGAAGGAGGCCATGAAAGCCATGACTGAAACCTTCTACGCTGCCATATTTGGATACGATGAGGTCAGAAGAAAGCAGGAGGTTTTTTTTTTTAGAAAACATGAAATCAATCCCAGATCTCTGGGTTTTTAACGCCTGTAGAGCGTCCAGACATTGGTCCTGGTTTGAGGTGAAGACGCTGAGGAGTGAAGTGTGTTTCTGCAGGGAATCCTGTGTGATGACTGCGTCCTGGCCGCAGCTCTGTGGAGGAACCTGTTCAACTGTCAGTGTGACGACCCCCAGCAGCTGGAGCTCATGGTGGAGTACGTTCGCAAACAGGTGTGTTGGTTACTCAGTCGCACTTCCTGCCCAAAATGATATCACAATATTTTTTAGGATAACAATATCACAGACAATGTTCCACATTTTACTGAATTTGGCCAAACAAATGTGTAACTTCAAAACAGAGACTTTTTTACGTTGATTGTGAAAAAAACTCAACAGAATAAAAAAGATATTTATTTATAAATTTGTACAAAATCACACCTACATTTAGTAGGTCAAGGAAAATATAAAATAGATAAAAACAGTCTGAAGTCAGCTACCAAATATAAGCTGAAATGGGTACAAAAACATGCAGAAGAGACACAGAGAGTCTGCTGATGGTGATGAATCTGGCTGCAGTAGAACCATTTAAAGACATGTCTGTTTTTCTGATCTCTGAGGAAGGTCAGACAAAGAGCTTTACAAAGAGGTCTGTTTAGTGAAACTAACCTGAAGAACCAACTGGTTCAGTGAGTGAGATGACTGTAAGGTTGGGGTTTCGACTTCATGGTGCGTCATTTTATCTTGGCTTCCATTTCCTAATTTTATCTGGTTTCACAGATAAAAATTGCCTCCTTATTAAAGTGTATATTTATGTGATGTTAAACCTTTAGTATTCTTTGTGCTGAGTCTCTGCATTTCATGGGAATTATGTAAATCATTTAAAATGTGTTTTCATTGCATGTTGTCGTTGCTCTGAGGGTAAATGTTCCTCCTGCTCTTCACAGATGCAGTTTATTGACGCTCTGGACGGAGAGGATCTGCTGCTCACAGGAGAGGTGAAGTGGCGCCCTCTGGTGGAGGAGAATGCTCAGAGCATCCTGAAGGTGGTCAGTCCCACGTATAACGACGCAGGACTGTGAGATGAACGCCTCTCCTCTGAAACCATGAAACACTTCCTGCTTCTCCTCAGATCAGACTTTAAACCTCACCTCAGTCGCTGTAGCTTCTCTTTCTTGCTCCAGGTTTTCTTAAATAATGAAGTGTGTGTGGAGGTTCAGTAAAGCAGCAGAAACAGTCGTGGAATAGGATTCAGACACATGCAGGTGTGTCCGTCGTCCTGTCGGGTCTGAGAGCAGCTTCTGTATGCAAACACACACTCTGTTTATATTTCTACTGAATGCCGTTCTGTATTTATAAAGTATTTTTGAATATCCGTGTGTTTCCTCTGTGTTTAAATAACCTGCTTGTTCCCTCGATGCTCTCAGACCTGAACAGGATGCAAAACTCAGAGACTTAAACATCATCAGTGGTTTTAAAAAAAGATGGTTAATAAAGTTTTCTTTTCAAACTCTGAGTTGTTTTTTTTCTTCTGCTTGTTCTGATCTTGTTTACTGTCCACTGGAAGCACCAATCTTTATAGATTTATACATCCAGCTCTTCTTTTCCAGAACTCTCATTCCAGTCTGGATTATAAGGCAGATAATTATTGTCCTTGGCTGTAATTAGCTGCCTTACTCTGGACGAACAAATGGAGCCAGAATCAATCAAACCTTATTTATACACCACTTTTTATACAGTAGAGAAGATTGAGTGTCGCAGTGAAAAAATTCTGGTGCAACAGTAGCATTCATTCATAAAAACAATTTAAAAACAGAGCATACTTTGTACCAATGTGTATTTGCAACACACACTGGTTTACAGAGGTTTCCAGTAACGAGAGACAACAGACTCAAAATAATCAAATCATAAAACAGAAATAATCAGATAATCAGTCAGATCATCTTCAGTTTCAATCTGACCAATATGGTTTATTTGTAGTTTTTGTTCTTCAGGCTGAAAGCAGAGGTCCTGTTTGATCTCTGAGATTTTCATTGGCAGGATTTTTATTTTGTCCTCAGTGGTGAAGAGAGGAAACATCCTGTCAGTGAAGGTGTGTGTAAGGATGTGGATGTGTGTGTTAGTGTCCAGATCAGAGGATGACAGTCATAGTCCAGATTCACTCTGATCCTCTGGATCTTTTTCTGGACAGAGAGAAATGTGAAAGGAGCTGGTAGGCACACTGCTGACTATTCACCATCATAGTAGCCTACACCCAACCATCCATCCTTTATAAATGTCTTCCTCTGGACAGACTGCCAACATGCCGAGGATCCAGTCTTCACTGTCTACAACATCAACATCCAGCTGTGAATCCCTGAGTTAAAACCTTCAGAACTGAGAACCAAACAAATATGACCAAGTCTCTCTGGGTTATCAGGAAGCTGCTGTTGTTCTCCATATGTCAAAGTGGTCAGATCCTCAGACAGGAAGAGTCTTGACCCACTCCTCTGGTTCTGGATCCAGAACCAGAGGAGTGTAGGTCACCATGGTCTCCATGTTGCTCCAGATTTTGAAGGCCAGGTTGCCCAGATGTTTGGCCTGGTCTATCAGAGCTCCTGAGGGCAGCTGTGGATCCTCCAGCAGGGGGCAGCGCTGGACTCTTTCCACTGCAGCCTTGTAGTTGTGCAGGAATGAGACGTCTGCAGCTCTCAGCTCCTCCTCTGTGGCTCTGACTGTGTCTGAAAGAGCTGCTATCTCTCTGCTCAGAGCCTCCATCTTCTCCTTCATCATCCCTCTCTTCTGCTCCTCTTCCTCCCTCAGTGCAGCCAGCCT
>CAEFZY010041060.1:0-44980 GCA_903066815.1 Brachyrhaphis roseni
TGCAGATTTGTTCATACTAACATTTTCACCTGATTTTGCCTAATTGATGAAATAATCAAATGAGGTCAAAGGTCACTTGGCACATTGAGACAATGACATCTGCAGGATGTGGCATTGAATTTTTATGTTTCTAAAATATTTCTGAACACTCTTGTAACCATTCTTTGTTATAATACGTTATGCATGTCATGATTTTTCTTATTTTTTTATGTGTATAAATAGGCCAGATTTGTGCAATTAGGCTATTTTGTTTGGATGGACAATTGTTGCTGAGTATAAAACCTACATTGTCACTAACATAACCAACATAAAATGTAATAATTCATAAATATTACATTGAAGGATTGAAATGCATGCACTTATTTTGCAGGAAAATATTTAGGATTAAATGGGTTAAATAACCTGCCAGTAGAACAAGACATTTTTCCCATATTATAAGTTAAAATGTCTTGTCCGCTGGTAGATTATTTCACATATAGCCAGTACTTTTTCATGGTCCAATACTTGGTAAGTTTTTGTGTTTTTGCAGAATTTATTGAGATTAAAGTTTTGTATTTATAGAAAATAGGACAAAGTCTATAACAAAGCAAATGTTTCCCAGCCTAATGACAAGAAACTAAAAAAAAAAATCCTCCCAGTAACAGTAGCATTGTATGAGAATAGATACAAATTCTCCTAGTCCTCTTTACCTTCTTTATATAAAAAATTCTCATATCTATATGTTTTTTAACCATGGTTAGCAGTCCATAAAATCCTAATACATAGAAGTTCAAAGTGCTAAAATGGATTGTCAATAGTTTTGCAAGCTACTGTCGGACCACATTTCACCCAAACTTTCTAATGTGTTCCTGAAATATTTATGAAGCCACTGACAGAGACTTCAGTGTGTGTCAGGGCGATTATGTTCTGCAGAGAATGTTTCACATTGTGTAACAGAATAGTGAAAACAGCACAGAGTCAACATTGCATGCCTATCCTTATTTAGCTCTCCCGCAAAAAATCCACAAGGTAATCTGTCTCTTTGAAGAGCAGCGATGGGGAACACGGAGGTGGATGTATGATGGCTGGGATGCACGCAGGTTAACAGGATAAACTCATCCCGGAAAGCCTGGGGATCCCTGCCTGCTGGGGCGGCATCGGCCCCTCGTTGGGCCCTTCCAACTCATGCATGGATGACTGCACAGGGAGCAGTGCAGCGATGTAAAAACAAGAGATTATAAAAGACTTTCCATCATTCCGCTCAACCTTAAACCTCCGTGTGCAACATTCTTTATCAGCAGCTAAATGTTTCATGTCGTCTCGTGTGTACATACAGGTAGGAAAACACATAACGCTGACGTGAAAACAAGATAAGTTAAGCTGGAGGAATTCAGGAGCTGCCTGTAGAAGAGTAGAATTGCAGTATCTGGTTGCGGCCCCAGAGACATGTTTTAACAGTTGTGTTTGTGTTTTCGGTGGCACGTTGCCCCAGGGAAATATTTCCCGTTTTATTGCTTCAAATGAATTCTACCTAATTTTCTCCAAACTACATGAAAAACACATTAAAAGCAGTGAACACAGAAGAGCTCTTTTTCTCTGGGTAATAAAATCTCATGGCCCAGTGTGAACAATCTATCATGATTACAACTGTTTCACCAAATAATCCAAAACCTCTAAACCACCGGGCCAGAGAGAAGTATGAAAAATAAAACAATAAAAATATGTTTTATTGTGCGCTATGATTACCAGAACAGTCACTGGTGGAAAGACAAAGCATGCTTATGTGGAAACTTCAAGGATGCAGCATTGTTGCATTGTCTCTTGATTTATTTGACTGCCAGAAACATCTATGATTAAGATTTTACAGAAAAGATCCAAAAGTTCATGAAGTACAACAGTTGCTTTTAACATTTTGCAGAGAATGGAGAAAAGAAGGAAAAGAAAAACACAGTTTTTGCAACAAGTCTGTCAACATAAATTCAACCACAGACAATATGAATAAACTGAAGTCTAAATTTTGTTTGCAGAACTTGTTGCATAAGTTCATTTGTTTCCCTTTGAAAGGCCCCAAAGGACAAAACAGCAAAAAAATCATGTTGCTTTCTGTGTTTAGAGAGTTTCCAGTAAACAAACTTAAAGCTTGATTCCCTTCCATGTTGGGGTCACAGCTTGATAACAAAGGTCTCAAAATTATGTAGTAAGATTATAATCAACAACCTTAGAAATTAATCCTGCAGAGTTAGGCTCAGATTTCACAACTGGCACTTTAGAAAAACCTGTTTATTGCATGTACAGTTGTAGGGATTTCTTTTGTTTTTGGTTTTATGTACACTGTAATGTCTAATGATGACTAACAGCAGGGACATTTCCAGGAACCAATGTGGCTTCCTGGGATAATTTTTCTACTCCCATCATTTGCAAGGTAGAAACCAGAGTCAAATCAGCGTATCATTAGAGAAATCTATTAAAGAAAACAGACCCTGAACATTGTGGGTGTGTTTGCAATTAGGAGAGTGCTAAACAAATCTCATTGGTTGAATATTCTTAAACTTTTCTTTATTGCTTGTTTACACCTAACTTTAATATGGAGTAAACTCTGTTTTTCTATACAATTAAAACTTTTAAACCCGGTCGGTCATCTCAGTGTTTTAGTTATGTTTATTCCAATACCGAAATAAACAGAACTAACCTTAGTGTAAAATTGAGAAGAGAAATTAAATGCTTTTTCACAGATTCAGACTGATAATGTTACAATGTTTTATGTTTGGAGATTCGGATCAAAAAAATCCCAACCTCACTCTAGAATTGTGAATCATTAACAGTTTCACGTTTGAACGGATGTCACACACTGTGTGTAAGGTTAATGCTTAGCAAAGCCAATGCACTTCACATGCTTTAGTTATTAAATATCAGCTATTTTTTTTTTTTTTTTACCATCTTCTCAGTTAGATGTGTTTTAATTTTAGCTTCATATTTAACTACAATGAAAAAAATCATGAAATTTCTTTAAAAGTGACGGAGCTCTCCTCTTGTTTCCTCAGTCTTGCTATAAAGCAGATAGAGGAAACCACATCCCTGCTTTTGATTCAAACAGCACTGATTCATTTCCTCCACAGAATGTGCCTCTGATAACTCTTTTCAATAAATTTGATATTAAAACTGATTTATTTTTGGTTATTTACAATCTTAAATTGAAATTCCTAAAAGTTTATTTGTAGTTCAAAATGTTTCAAGTACTTTTAGTCACGTTTGCCTTGTCAGTGCTGATATTTATTTCCAGACTGTCTGGATCACACAGTGATGGCGTTATGTAGCGACTTCTTTCTTTTTGTAAATGTATTTTTGAAGTATCGGATTGGGATTCAGTATCAACCCATCCTCAAATCAAAATGAAATGACTTCAACTCTGATTCAGGAGCAGAACAACCTGATCAGGACATCGCTAATTTACTTTCTTTGCCACTGAATATTTACCCCCATGAGAGTAAATATTAACTTCTGTGTTAGCGCTAAGATGGTTTAAACTGTACATATTTTTTATTCAACCTTTATTTAACCAGAATAAAACTCCTTAAGATCAAAGCTCTTAAAGGTCTCTCGGCAACAACATAGTTAAACAATTAGTTAATGCATTTTGAGGAATAGTTGGTTGAATTTTTTGCTGTAAGCATTTCTAGAGGAGATAAAATGCATTTAGATTTTCTTCGATGTGGTGTTCATATTTAAACAAACAGGTAGTCTTCTGTTCAAAGGCGATCCATTCCATTAGAGAAATTAAAATAATAAAATTCAGGGTTGGTTAATTTATAACTTATCATGAAAAGACACTTTTTTAAAAATATATTGTATATTTCCTGTTCACTTTTGTCAAGCTTCGTCTTCACCTTTTGCTAAATGCCTGCTGGATTTAACATTTTATCAAACAAGATGAAAAGTGCCATCAAGGATCTTTCACCAGGGTTCCTTCTATAAAGGAGGATTACGGCAGAATTGTTGAACTCAGGCTTTTTGTGAGGTAAAAGTAAGATTACTGTCCCACACAGTGCACAGTGCTCCCCATTCTTTAGCAACCCCCTCAACAAGGATAACAACTGTCTGGAGGACTTGACATTTCTCACCTTTACACATGATAACGGACACATTCTCACGCACCGTGCTGGGAGGGCGTGTGCTTGAAACCGCTGATAGATGAGACAAGTTTAAGGCCCTCACACATCAGCGGTGATCAAAGCCAGAGCGCCTCTGTTCTTCATCAACTCTGAGCTCTCATACCTGCGTTCGCTCCCTCACTTGTTCACGACTTGCTCGAGCAGATGAAAAGAAATGTCGGGGAATCCGTGGTTCACTTCACACCCTAGTCAGAAGCAGCCAATGAGAGATGGAAAGCATCTGACAGCAAGCAGTAGAAAGGTTTCTTTTTTTTTGGATCTGCATGTGTGGACTCTTTGAAGTTCTTACTCCCACCTGCATACGATGAATCAGCCATTTTTTTGGCATACTGTATGTGTGATCCCAGCCATCATTACGGCTTATATTTCTCTGATAGTATGTAGAAACAAGACCAAAAAAAAAAAAAACGAGACAGGAACATGGTGTGTTTAATGGAAAAAACTGAGCATTCCTTCAATTCATTTGATGATTCAATTATTGATGCAGTGATTTGCTGTTATTCCATAGCTCAAAAATGAAGGTAATAATTACCTTAGTTATAGCCTTTCTTCTCTGAGCACAGAAAATCCCTGAGGGGAATAGTTTAATGGTTTAATTATAATGTTGTATTTCATACATTTGAAGAGAATGACTGATATCTTGGCAAGGATTCTCCTTTTTTCTAATATAGCACATGTGGGGCAACTCTCGAAGTGTTGAAACTCAAAAAGAACACAGTGCGATTTCACGGTGCTTCAATAAATAAAATGAGTTGATGAAGCTTTCTGGTTCTCAAAAAGGCTATTTTTATTGAGAGTTAAAGAACTCTGTGGTAAATTATTATATGAATTGTTAATATAAGCTTTTTCAAGGCTCAGTTCAGAGCCTTAAGATTGGCAGAAAAACGTTCACATATAATTTAGTCTGGGAGCTCTCGGTTTATTTTTAATGTCTAGGGGCCGTTGCAAACACATGGTTACTGACTGGTCTGATGACACAATTGGAAAAAGCAACAATCAGTTTAAGCATGCCATATTTTATTATAGGAGCAGAAGAAAGTATCTAGTAGGATTTTTTCTAAACGTGTACCCCATAATGTTTTGCTGATTGAACCAATAGCCTTGAAATAGTTTTTATTGCAATAGTATAGTAACATGGTAGTAAAATTCTAGGAACATTAAGAAATTATTGCATAGACTTCTGCTTCTCTCTATAATACACTTCAAAACAGGAACCATGTAATTTAACTGAGGCATATTGATTTTGTTAGCCAAGGAATGGCTCCAAAAAAGAACTGACTTATATTTGCTAATTTCTAAAATTGTAAGATTAAACTTTTCAACCAACATACTGCAAAACACCATATGGCAAATGTTGGGTAAGGTGAAGGATCTGTGATACTGTCGACCTGTTTTCCATCCAAATGGCTTGGGAACCTTGTCAGAGTGTATGGCATCGTGAAGAAAATTTGATAAGTCGAAGCATATAAAAAGTCTTGCCTTTCCCTGGATCTATAACTTTGTAGCTCTATTATCTTCATGGCACCTATTAAGGAAACAGTTGGATTTGTTTGTTACACATGACTGAAAAAACATGCAAAGGGCTCAGAATGGTAAAAGAAATGTGAAAGCCACAACGCAACCATAAATACCTCAACGGAAGTTATATTAAAACCCCTGTTTTAGTTTAACGCTAGAATGGAAGCTATGCTTTAAGAAATTTATGCTAAAACTGAACGTTAGCTAATCGAAATTTATGCTAAAATGAAAGCTGTGCTAAAATGGGAAGTTAGCTTAACGAAATGTGTGCTAAAACAGAAGTTGGCTTAACTGTCGTTGTGGGTTTTGGTGGCTACCACTTGGCACCTGACTAAGCAGGCACACCACATAATCTTCAACCCCATCCGTCCTGATCCAGGGCTGTTTGCTGTGTGCTGTGTCTTAGCCTTCTCTTGTTGCCCTTCTTGCTATAAAGCTACCATTGAATAGTAACAAGTGTCATACAAAACCTTTCAAAAATTTAAAGAAAATTCGGTAACACTTTATTTGACGGGTTGTGAATTAGACCGTCATGACACCGACAAAGACATTTTGAATAATGTCAACTTTGTATTAAAAGTGTCATGATTTACCGAATGACATTTTATGACAACAGTCAGAAATATTCATGAAGACTTACTCATGTTCATGACAGGTGTTATGTCATGTTTATGACGGTATCGTGACAGTCTAATTCACAACCCGTTAAATAAAGTGTTACCGAAAATTCTTAATTTATATGAAAATTGTATTTCTTAACATCTGATTTTTACAAACACTGAAAAACTAATTCAATGCTTGATTTTTCTAAACTTTAAAATTGAAAGAGGCTTTCTGTCCAACTGTACTCCAATATTCAATTTTGTCTTTATCTGTTTCCAAACCTGAAAATAACATCAAATAGTATATACAGCAATCTGCCGTCAGCCGGCGCAGAATCTGTTTATTTTGTCTGCTGTCAGCGAGAGACAGGGACCAAGTGCTGCAAATCCCAAAACATAAAAAAGGGAAGATTTTTCCTGCAGCATATTACAAAGACAAACAAGGAGTTACTTTGTTGCGGTGCAACAAGAGGCATGTCTTCAGCAGAGCAGAAGGGAGCATGTTGGTTTAGTAGATAAGTGATCAGTGTTCTGCTGCCAAACCTAAACAAATTCCATTTCACACAGCTCACCTCCATGCCTCGTCTGTATCTCCTCTTCTATCTCAACTGAAGGCCCCTGGATGTTCAGGGGAAAGTTGGGGTAACATTTGAGCTCCATTTAATTGGAATTCATTCAGCCTCTCATTTTACCCAAATGAAAACAAACCAGTTGCACCACTGGACATAAAAAATGTTGCTTCCAGAGGCCTTCGTGCTTCCTTATCTTTCCAACAAATCGTAGTTGGTTTGCCGCTGTAAGTCATAATAAATGAAGTATTCCAGAGTAATAAAAAACTGACTGTTTAACTTATCCATATATATCCACGTTCTGCATATATTTGCCATCTTTCTTGTTAGAGCTCAATTATTTTCATAGGGCTTGAAATCAAGACTAAAAAAGAAAACCACTGTTCTGACTGAGAGGAAGGAAAAAAACATTGAAAAATGTTTTTTCCTTATCATAAACTACAGTAAATGAAGTCTGTTGTATACAGCATTGAGATCATGTTGAGCAGCAGGGTGCTTATTGAAATTTTAATGTGGAAAACTCCACAAACTTTACAATTTACATTAATTCTCCTAGGCTATTTTGCACATACAGTCATTTTCCTTGACCTTTTCAAGGAGTTTTATGTGATAGAGAAAATGCCAAGTAGTGTTTAATTGTGAAGTGGAAGGAAAATGAAACGTTGTTTTGAAGACTTTTTAAACAAATTGAAATCTGAAAAGGATGCCGTGCATTTTGATTTAGCACAATCTCTTCCCTGCAATTATTTATAGACATCTTCAGACTAACATATCTGTACGTTCCTGTTTGTAAAACAGGCTACATGGAGATTGGAGTGCAGTTTCCAAGTCTTGTAACAGATTCTATGTTGACATAGCTCTAGACTGACTGAACAACTGAATGTGATTTCATCCAAATCATTTTTCTGCTTGTATGTTTAGTGTTACTGTCCTGCTTGAAAGTCAATAACCATCTCTAATTTGTTAATCTTAAATTACGTGAACTCTGAATGATATTATTTGTGGGTATCTGAGAAAAGGGGCTTGAAAACAAATGTCCAATAAACTATTCAGATTGCTATTTGCAATACATTGAGAAGCTATTTTCATTTCACTTCACCTCTCTGCACAACTTTGTTTTGCATTTCTGGTAAAATACGTTAAGGTTTGGGGTTACAGTGTGACGGAACAATAAAACGTTTGAGGTGTAATTATATTTTCATGAGTGGCAATATAAAACGGGGCTCCTGTGTGAATTAATTAAAAAGAAAAAAACACATGAGGAGGACAGTGACTAATGCCAGTGTGAAAAGCGTTGATGCTGATGAGTTATGAGAGGAAGAGAGGAGGAGGTTTCCGTGTTTGACCATTCCTTGCTGTCTGGCACCATTTAATTGTCTTAGCATGAGCTTTTCCAAAACTGGTTTTAAAAGAAACAATAATGACTTTGTACTAATCTTTGTGGCTCTTCTGCATTACACCCCACTGGGAAGACTTACTTTACTGTGAAATGAATGATTAGTTTGTTGACAACATTTTAATATATTTTTTCTTTAAAAAGCCAAACAACTTTAAAGAAAAAAAAAAGTTTCAAATACATTTGCATCACTGAGAAACACAAGGCAGAAGTTGCAGATGTTTTTCTTGATCGTGCCTTTAGAGCCTTATTATTTCCATATTGAAGCACTATTGTTGCTTAGTAGATTGTACTACTGCATCATAAGAAGACTCTGAATCAAATCCTAGTTCACATGTGCGGTGGCCAAAAATGGTTAACAAAATACCTAAGCCACAACATAACATAAAACTACAGCAGAAATTAAGCTAACTTCAGCTTTTGCATAGGTTTTGTGTTAGGTTAGCATAACTTCTGTTTTAACAATGGGGGGAATATTGATGTCCAAAAAAGAGGGTCAGTCCTGGAACACTTTAATCATACTCCTCTGAGTGGACTTTGTCTCTTACTCATTAACAAGTTGTGAAAATCTCTCACAAAGATGTAAACAGAAGGAAGCATTTGTAGAAAATGGATGGATAAATCTAGCTATAAGCTTATTCACAGACAGTCTTCTTCCATGCTGCAGACTTCTGATCACCAACGGGTGGATCCACTTGGGTCATGGATGGATTTTGTCAAGCGACCAGTTGGAAACCTCCCCAGAAAGTGCCGCAAACGCAGACCAGCTCTGGTAAACCTAAGCGGTCTTTTCAGTCTCTCAAAAGAAATTTTACTATCACTGATGATCTGTACAAAACAATAACTGAATTATTCATTTCAAAACATGACTGTTTTTCTCTTCCAATAGCCTGGACCGCCAGGTCCTCCAGGTCCCCCAGGCCCTCAAGGACCTCCTGGCTTTCCAGGGGCTCAAGTGACCCAGGAAGTTCTTTTGCAGGACTTCAAAGAGATGATTAAAGGTAAACACATTGCTATACAGAAAACCCTGCATTCATACAATTTAAGAGGAAAGGTAGCTGTCAGGCGCTTATCACCTTTGTAAACTAGGATTTTTTGTCAATTTGCTAGCTTGTAGTACATGATGTTAACAGTGCTTATAAGGGCCCAACAAAAACAATCATTGCTACACATCAATCTGTGAAAAGTTATGTCTATTTCAAACAATTGGTTCCTTCCCATGTCAGTCAAACATTTCCTCTGGAGGAAACCCAAAGGAATTTCCAGGCCAGACAAGAAGGATAGCCTCTCCCTCTCTAAGGCAGAGCCCATTCTATGGAGAAAACTCATTTTTGGGCGCTTTTATCTTCAATCTCATTCTTTTATTATCAACCTAAAGCTCATGACCACAGGTACAGGTAGGAAACCTGATTGACCAGCAAATCGACTGATTTGTATAGCATCCACATCAAAACAGATGCAGCACCAATCCACCCATTGATCACCTTTTCCATTTACCATTTATGAACAAGACACCAAGATACTTAAGCTCCTCCAATCCAGAGAAGGCACTCTACCATTTGTTTGTTTTTTTTTGGCTCAAGACCATGGTCTCGGATTTGGAGCCACTGATCCTGACGAAGTCAGTAGGACAACAATATTTGCATAAACCGAAATGGATCCCATCAACACCTTGGCTGCACCTAGAAACTCTGTCCTTAACAAAATCAATGATAAATTCAAGTTATTGCTGCTAAAAGTGGTTCTATGTGGATTGTGACTTAACAATTGAGAGGTTTTTGAAACTACTCATTGTCCAGACACCAAAAAACATGAACTTATTGCCAAAAACCTAAGGGGGGTTTAGAGCGCCGGACATCATGAAAAGTTAAAGTTTTGCTGTGAGGTGGCTTTGCAATGTAACAACCAGGCTGTATTCCTCTCAGAGGCTACAGAAAGGAGGGCAGCGGCACTTGACAGGCAAACAAGCCCCAGCCAGCAACCTACAGCCTTCTTGACACTGGAGGGAATGGCCTCCCACCGCCGAATACAAGAAGCTTTCCACTGCAAGCTCAAGGGACCTGTTGTGGTGGACAAGAAGACGCTGGTGGAGCTCCAGAACTTTCAGACAGTGAGTTTGTTTAAAACCAAGTAAATGTTTATGAATCAGTGGAGCTTTGCTCCCCTACTTGAAAAAGTAGAGTTGTGTCTAATCCTCCTCTGAACTGTTATTTGCTTTGTTTTTCTGTCTTAGCTGTGAAAGAGTGAGTGTTTGGTAATTGTTGCTTACTTTGGATGTGGGAGAATTTCGAAAGGATCAGCCCCCACCTTCCCCACTCCCTGGTAAATGGCATTGGCAACACATCTTGTGCCATTCTGAGACTCAGACTGCCTTTTTGGTCAAAAATATCCCCTTTTTCAATCCTACACATCACTCCCTGGGCAGCACACAAAGGAGACTCTGTCTCCGACTTGGAATAATGTGTGTAGAGGACAGAAATAGAGACTGTTAGAAGAGGCATGCAGAAGAACTATGGGCTGTTAGGACGGGCTGACATACTGTGGCTTGAGGAGGGATGATTACATGCCAGTCTGTTTAATATAATAATAAGGCAACATGTTATAACAGCATTAGACAGTTATAGTTCAGGATTTTGCAGAGTCAAAAGAAGAAAGTTTAAAGAAAGCATTTGATCAAATTGTGCAGGGTCAGAATTAATCCTCTTTGGTAAAATATAATTTAGTGAAAAGACATTTTTCGCAAACTCCAGCTGTCCTTTTGAAATTTTAAGCTTCATTTTGCAACTTTTAATAGCAGTTAACATAAGCAGAGTAGCAATTCTTTGCATGCCACACTACTTATGATTGCAAATCCATTGACTTAAGTCTGAGATTTCTAAGTCTGCCAACTCTTCCAAGTCCAGGATGATTAAATGGATAAAACTTCTTTGTGATCTCTTCAGCTCACCTGTTATCTGCTGAAGTCAGCTCCAGGTCACGTTCTCACTTTGATGAAATGTCACCAAAGTGGGCATAACTCTGTGAAAACTCTGTGCCTTTCCAGGTTCCTGCAAAGCTTAGTGGCAGGTCGAAAATGATTATTCAGCAATTGGATGAAGGTGTCAAGATCATGTCGTATCATGAATCCCAATGTCGGTCCAACTCATTAAACTCTCCTTACTTTTCAAATATTTTTGAGACAACATTTTAAATTGCTATGTTTAGGCAGTACAACTGATTTATATTCCTCATCCCTGTTGCCAAAGTAATCTTCATAGACTCAGCTTCGACACATTTAAACAAGCAGTTTGTATTTTCTTTCCGGGTTTATAAAGAGAGAAGAGTCACCAGTGGGGCAGTTGTCCTACAGAGACCAGTGTGTCACTATAATAAATCATCCAGATATCAGTTGAGTTGTTTTCTTTGCTTTCAGCCGCCTGCTAAAGGAGCTTTCCTCAGGGGAAAAGGAATGGACCAGTCAACAGGGAGGTTCACAGCCCAAATCACTGGGATATACCAGTTTTCTGCTAATGTCCACATCGGTAAGTCACAGTAACTTTCCTTAATGTAATTTATTACACAGTAAATCCTTAAAGCCCCCTATACACCCATATACGTGTTCAGACTTTTGCAAGCAAATTATAAGGAGACAGCGGTTGTTTACATTGACCTCACCCTTGCACTTATGTGGATTCTGTTGAAAATGTTAAAACATCATCATCCTTATCCACACATGCTTAGAACAACCAAGCAATGGCTTTGATTCAGATTATGTTTACTTGTTCACATACAGAGGTAAAAAAGTGAGAAAATACACTTGTTTGATTTTTTTTATTTCTGATATGAATCTGTTGCAAACTGTTGTAAAAAGCAGATTAGGTGACATGAAAACTCTAGATCTGCACTTTTTTGGATCCCAAGTGAAGATTTTTTTTAAAAGCTTTAAGATTTATTTCAGCATCATAAATGTTACAACGTAAGGATTTATGAATCTTGAGGGCAACACATTTTGTTTGGAAGGCACGCCTGGTAAAAGCTCCCATCACAAAAGAAAGAATATTGGAACAGGCTTATAGAAAAGGATGAATATGTGAAAAAGTATCTCTTTCTCACTGTTCTCCACACATGGATGAAATTTGTGATACTATGTCCTTCATAGGGCTTGAGAGCCTATTTAAAGTGTAAAAGGACCTCTTTGAAAATGCCAGGACATTTAAAATGCAAATCTGGTGTAGTATTTGTGATGCTGTGGGCCTGTTTGTCTATCACCACCCCTGGGAACCTTCCTGGAATCTTATGCATCACAATATGAAGCTTTGGAAATATTGAGACATTTTAACTAAAGATCTGGGGACTCATTTATAAAGCCCGAAACTTGCATATGTCACTTTCCACGCAAAGTTTGGGATCTATAAAACACACAGGTGATGGGAAAATGTGCGGTCCCTAATGCAAACTGCGTATTACACATGCTTGTTTTGGAGACTGGGGCAAAATGTCGACACAGGCGGTGAGGTTAAAAATAACTCAAATACCGTTTAGACAAATGGATGCACTGGGATGTGGAATTCAAAGCTGTGGTTATCCTCGATGTTGGCGCACCTTTTCCTTCCATTCAACTTTCCATGAATATGCTTGGATATAGTAGTGCGTGAACAACCAGCTTCTTTAGAACAGATTTTTCATGACCTACCCTGTGGAGGGTGAAAGTCTGGACATCTGTTCAGTCAGCAGTTTTACCCATGACTGTGTAGCCTGCAAACCCAGACTGAAAAATTATATAGAGACTCAGAAAACCTTCACTGGTGTTTTCACTTAGTTAGCCGATTAGGGTGTGGCATCATGAATTTCCAATATTTATAAAAAATTTTCACAATAATCAAATTTTCTGAGTGTCTGAATTTTCTGTAAGCCATAAATCATAAAATTTACAAGAAATTAAGGCTTGAAATATTTCATTTTATAATGGATTTCTACAATATATGAGCTTCAGTTTCTGAAATTTAACTTTTTCTTAGTATCCTAATTTTTTTCAGATTTATCTGTATTCCATACAAAAGGAGTTTGCCCAACATTTTAGCAGTAGGATGCTGATGAAAGTAACACTTGTGGTTTTGTTAAAAACATTTAATTTCCTTACATGGAACTGATTTTACACTGTGAATAAAAGTTAAGCTATAATTTTCTAAATTTTTATGAGGTTTGCTAATATTTGTCATTTATGATATAGCATTTATAGTTTTTTTATTTCTAATATTTCTGTAATTTATTTAAAATAAAAGGATTTTACACATCTGGATCAGGTGTGCCAGTATATGAGGAGGAGATGTTGGGAGTTTTAAAAGAAAATCAATGTAAATAAGCCTCTATGATTGTATGATGGTAACTGTTTGCCTTTTTGCAGATCATAATGAGGTGAAGAGGAGCAAAAGTCAGCTTAAAGCCAGAGACAACGTCCGTGTGTTGATCTGCATCGAATCACTCTGCCACAGATACACGTAGGTGTCCTGGAAAGCATTTAATCTTATAAAGACTATTTTGACTCATCTGTGAATCTAAATCAAATTTGCAATGCCAGAGTAACTGTATTTTATTTCCATTTGGTATTTGATGGTAAGTAAAACCCAAAAGTTCATAATTCAACTTAACAAAACTTGCAAAACAATTGCACTTTGCATGCTTAACATTCTTGCTCAGACAGTTTGTTTACCTTTGCCTTAAAATGGTTAAATTTAAACAGAGTTTAATGCTCCCTCAACTTTCACTGGAATTTATGAGCTGTTAAAGGTGTGGTCTGTTACACTTTGCATGGGACCAGTGTGGCATTTCCTGTATAAAAGCAGCACATGTCTTTACGGGAAATGTCCCCTCATTTAGAAAAGTCGTCCCTGTCGCCAAACTAATCTTTATAGACTCACCTTTGACACTTTTAGGGAGCCTGTTACATACAACAGCTCTCATAGTGAAATGCCCTTATTTGGGATTTGGGAGTCAGATAATGAAGAACAAAATACTGTTCGGTGGCGTGGAAAAAAAAAAAAGCAGAGCAAGTCTTTGTTCTTTCATGTATTTCAAAATGTCTGTTTACACAAAGTCAGAGAAAAAGGTTGAAATGAATTACTCCCCAATGTCTCCCCAGAGCTCTACATCCACTCTTCTAGTGTGGTACAATAAGAGAGAAATATAAATAATACTATGATAATGGGTTGCTTAACCCAAAAGAATACTTAACTTTTGCTTTTTGAGCCAAAACCCCAGTCTGTCTCCGGCTCCCACACATGAAAATGAGGAGAATGTGAAATGAGGTTCACTGGGATGGCAGTTGGAGCAAAGACAAATAAGATTGATTCGCAATAAAAATTTCACATTTTCCACTTAACACAAGCCAGTTCCTTCACTATGTGGTCAAAGACAGAGAATTAGTTTCAATCATCCATGCAGGTCAAAGCCAAAGTAAGAAACTGGCTTATTTGATTTCTTGCCCAGAAGCTTATATACTTTAATCTGCATTTTTATGCATGTGATAGCAGCTAGGTAACTTGAATTTAGGTTATTTATTTTTTTACATGCTGTAGATCTGTTTGAAGAAGCCAGAAGAAGATTAACAAATCAACTTTTGTTATGTTATGTTCTGCTGATAATACAAACAGACTGAAAGGCCACAGAAAGTGGATATTTTTGGAAAACTTCATCCAGTGGGAAGATACATCAGAAGATTTATTTATAGTGATGATCAACAGACAGGAGAAACCAGACTTTTGGAAATTAAATATACACAAAGTTATTCCCTGTTTGGGAATCTGTCATTCTCTGACAGAGATTCCCAGATATCTGAATTTCACCATAACCATGTCCATGTAAGCCTGCAAAAAATAGATGACCTTTTGCCTAGAGAAGATAAAGATTAATACAACAACCAAGTACAGCAATTCACTTCTCTCACTGCCCTGCGTCAAACAATCCAAACCAATTGAAAAAACTCTTCCTCGCCTGTTGTTGTGATGCAACAAGAACCACTGCAGGAAATGACACAAAAACCTCTAAAAAAGACACTGAGCAAACTTCCTTCTTCACGAAATGCAAACAAAGTGGAGCAGCATCAGATTTTGGTGGTTGTAGGATTTCTCTATTGTCTTTGGCAAAAGACTATGAACCATTTCTTGTAGTACATGATGCATTTGGGCTTATTTACAGAGTACATATGAGGTACCTAGGGGTACCTCTGGGATTGAGTTCTTGGTAAATGGTAACTTAATTAAAGTTTGATTACAAGGTACATAGCTTGGGACTTTTGGGGTTAAGCTATATTGATCGGGTACTCTGAAGGTACCACTGGTTAATTACAGGGGCATTTATAAGGCACTTAATGTTAGGTCATGTTTCAAATAACATTTTCCAGTATATGACCACATTTTAAACATGCAATAGATAGAGTTATTTATTTAACTTTAGCACCTTTTGAAACTACACTAATAATATAAATAGAAATTGTACCTTCAGCATTAAAACTGTGATATATTTAAATTGTTTTCTTCCTGATATTTTCGTTACAGTTCACTTGAAATGATTGTTGGATTAGAAAGCAACAGCAAGATATTCACTGTGAGCGTTCAGGGTCTGCTGGAGCTACAGGTGAGAGAAAAGCCCAACAGACACATAATAAAACAGCTCAGTCTTTCATTAATGCCAGTTTCTATGCGTTTCTTTGCAGGTTGGCCAATACACTTCCATATATGTGGATAATGCAGCTGGTGCTTCCATTACAATACAAAGCGGTTCGGATTTCATGGGCATACTGCTTGGTGAATAGCCTCACACTGGAAAAGGGCATCCCCAAGCCATCCACTGGTGTCTTATGGTTCTTTGTATCTTTGAATGAACTGCTTCTTAAAACCATGACACAAGACAAAAACCACAAGGGACTTTTGAAGGAAAGATGAATGGCTAATATTGACTTTACTGCCCATCAGATGGTGAAAGGACACTGTGAAAAACTTCAAGGCTGAGTTTGTTTTTCACAATGCACTGCCACTTCCATGGGGAACCTGGATGCATGCTGCCTCACGTATGAAATAACCTGAACATGAAATGGAGATTATGTTTGCATCAATATATTCTTAAGGCTTTTTAAGACCGTGGCAGTAAACCAAACATTATTCTTGTTCACTGTTGTTGGTGAAAAAGCTAAAGAACATGAAATATCACAGTCATCTGTTTAATATATATTGATATGTAATTGTTTTGTCTACAGTATTTGTCATTTACACACTTGTGAGATGGTATTTTTTTTGGATTTAAATTCACAATTTTATATAAATATATGTATATTATATAGTGCATAGACTCTGTGAGTACACTGGATGATTGATGCTGGATAGGCCTCATAATTTGGCATCATACAGACAAGAGAAAAACTAAGTACACCCGTATAATTCAATAGCTTGCAGAACCCCATATGTCTTGTAATTGAAAAGCTGGTAGCAGCAATAATTCATTTGTTTTCTCATGTACTGCCACTTTGTCCACTCTGCTTTATAACATTTCTTCAGTCTGTTGAGTTTTCTGGCCAATCATTTATCTCTCAAGGCCATGCAGTTTTGACGCCTTGATCACTTTCTTTTTCAGGTCTTCTGTAGTTGTGTTTGAGAGCATTTGCATGTTAATATGTCAGAGAGATGGTTTTACATTTGCCTGCAAAATATTTTGGCAATCAGAAGAGTTCATGGTCAGCTTAATGTCTGACCATGAACAGATTAATGTCTGCGAGGTTCCTAGTTCATGCAGAAAAAGCCCAAAACATCATACTCCCACTACCATGTTTAACAGTTTGAGTTGCCCAGACATTGGTCATTCCAACACATAGTAGCTATAAAGTTCTCTTAGCAATTCATCAGTCTTTTCCACTTAGCTTAACTTAGCCTTGTAGAAATAAATCCCAAGATTTATTTCTTTAACAAGTTTTTCCCATGGCAGTGACTTTTTATAATTTTTTTTGCAATCACAGAAAATACTCAGAAACTACTGAAAGGATTATGAGGTTAGCCCCCAGGCAACATTTTCTAAAAAATATTAGTATTTATACATATATTATGACATTGTGCATAATATACCTCAGAAGACATTTAGCGAATAATAACTCATGCTAACATAATAAACTTTTACAGGGCTATTGTGTTAGCAAAATTGTGCTTTGCATTTTCATCTGGAAGTTAAAATTTCTGAGTTCCATGTCAGAAGAATCAATAGGGTTATTGGTTTCATACTAATTATGAAAATCCAATATGGCTGCTGTACATGCAAAATAAATTATGGTTCCAATTGTACATCACCAAACTTCCTGTCCTCCACTCCAGGGGACACACAGAACAGCAATAACTACACACCGCTACTGAAATGGTGTTGTTTTTTTTATATGAAACAAGTTTACCAGTAATAGTCAAATATAGAGATGTTCAAACAAAAGAATCATCAAAAATAATCTGGTGGGTAATAATACTTTCTCCAATAGCTTGTTGCTATGGTTACAAGTATTCCTATGAAAAAGGCCATGGAGAAGTTTACGAGTGCGCTTATCAAATTCAGCTGACTTTCAGCTCGTAATGGCAAGTGTGGAAGACCAGCTATTTCAACCAAGGAGAAGGAGACGGCGGTGGTGTTTTTATGTGGGATTTTGGGGTAATTTGCTTTCATTCCAAAGATTAAAAAATAACTTTGTTGTTTCTAGCCTTTTTTCTGCCTTGGCCTCCATTCTAACTTGCGTTGTAAATGTCCATTGTCCAGTTTTTAGAATGAGAAGCCTTGGATGATTTTTGTTCTTGCCATGTTCTGTAGATGTGTTATCATGGCAATGTCCCCATAATTTTTGATTAAATGCCAATAACCTGGAGCAAAACTGAAATTTTGAAGACCAATCAGTAAAAAAAAAAAAATCAACTAAAATCCTTTGACATCAAAAAGCAGTGTTTCTTGATTCTTGTTTTATATTGCGTTTTACGCTTCTGTGCAACAAAAAAATGTGTCTGCTAATTATTTCCAACAAAAAAGCAGCAAAAACTTGCCAAAAAGTTTTTTTTATGTTGCTTAATGTTATCGACATCAGTTGCTGATGATAATATTCATTAAACCATCATTTTATATTCAACCTTTAAATTCTCTTGAATCTCAGTTGTTTCCTTTGCTCACATATACTGTCTTAATACACCCAAATTGCCAATAAAGCTGCTCTCATTCATCTACTATTTTTTTTATATTTGTTGTTATTTGAAAAAAAAGAAACAATAAAGATAAAATCTTGATTTATAAAGCTTAATCACACTATCACACTTGTGCTCTCAAAATATAAAATGTACTCTGTGTATTTGTTTAATTTAGGCTGAATTTCTGTTCAGAAAGTCAACAAATTCCCTTGAGACACTTTTTACAAGCTGCAGGAACTCAATAAAATTACCATTCTGTCGAGTCAGCAAAGCCTGAGGAAAATTACAGCAGTAGTAGACCCCAATAACAATTAAATACAGAACCTGTAATTAACACATTAAACAACTTCCTCAGAAAATATATTTTTAGATACGCTTTTGTGAAGTTTGTCCACCTTTTATGTGAAATACATTCTCAACACTTTTTGGGAATGCATCTTATTTATTTATTTGGCTAAATACTTGCATTTAGAGTTAAGATAAAAATAAAAACTCTCTCCATATCTCCAGATTTCAAGAAGACATCTGAAGGTTTTGAGTCAAAATTAACTTATATTTCATCAGACTACCATGGTCTTCAACAAGATTTTAGCTAGATTTGTATGTTTTTCTTGAAATCCCCTTCTCCTTCAAAGCTTTAAAGCTACCACCAAAATCTTTGCATGATGGATGTTTTTGCAAACAAAAGCCCTGGGAGGACGATAATCTGTACTTAACTTCTTGTGCTACAACTGATCACCAATGAAGAAGCGTCAGCTTCTGAAACGGTTAACAACGCTGCAGAGAGCAGAACAGGTAAAATTGAAGAAATTAGGAGTGATATAATTGCATCCCTTAATGATCTGTAATGATTCAGACTGCATAATCTCTTGGTTTCCATGACCGCAGTCTCAGTTTACAGCAGAAAACTACCACTTAAGCATAGTAAATACACAATTAATGTGTTCTCTGTAATTTAAAGCATGCAAAACACCAAATGAATTCTCAACTAAATTATATTTTTACCTCTGTTCTTGTCTGCTGAGTAGATTTTTTCATTTCACCAGCCTAATCTTTGAGAGACAGAGAGTGTTTTATGATGACACCATGATGTAGATGTTGATGTCCCAACATATTTTTTCTGTATTCTACATGAGACTGTTTGCTTACATGTAAAAATTATAGATTACAAACTGGACATACTGATCAAAGATAACAAATCCCTCTGCTTGTCATCTGGATGAAATGTTACACTAATTAAATTAAAACTGGATAGCTGCTGTCCCTCAGACCACATTGCAACCTTGGCCGGTCTTGTGGTTGCTAATAGCTACTAATATTGGTTCAGAGTTTCATGGGTGGTCTCTAAAAGCACTACGATGTTTGGACTCTATGGTTTGGTCATTAGTACAGCCAGTAAAATAAGCTGTTAGCATCATTGCATGAATGTCTCTGCCGGCTTCTTTGGGAGGCATTGCTCAGATGCCAAGTGTCACATACTGTACCCGAGGTCCGACCACAAGAACGTCACACCCACGTGCTATTTCAGCCACCTACTGTAGAGCATTTGTCTGGCAGGAATGGGCTGCTTGCTAAACGGTCCAGCCATAATTTGTAAAGAAAACATAACATTATTATTCATTATAAGCCGACTAACCAGTGTTTTTAAGGCGCCACTTAAACTACAGCCTTACTTTTCACTGCTTATTTGCCACACAACCAAGCAGTAAAAAAAGTGACATGAACATATATAGATGCTAAAGTACATATTTAAAATCTACAGTGTGTTATTGGAGCAGGATTGTCGGAGCGTAGCCACTTTACATTTTTTCATAAGCTGAATCTTTCAACATCTTTAACTGAGCGGGGATGATAGATGATATAATATTTGCCTTTTTACTGCTCCAGGAGTAAGAAAGTGACACACACTTGTGTGTTTTGATTGTCTTAAGTTTTTTTCCCTAAATGTGTTTGATGACAGCTATGTGTGCATGCTGTAACGCATTCGCTGCCCTGCAGTGGAACGTGGAGCCTGCCAAAGTGGTTGCGAAACCACCCTGCGCCACTGACTCTGACAGGAATTTCCCATTGCCCTATTATCAGTATCAGGCAAGCTGAGTGATCGCAATTACATCTGCCTGAATGCTAAGAGCGACTGCTTTTTCCCTTTTTTCCCTTAGACAAGTGAGGTATTATGAAAGGCCCCATTGTGAATCTTTGAGGTTCCTGTCTGCCCAGTAAACCAACATAGTTGGGCTGTATGGTTCTAATGAGGCTTTAATTATGAGATTCCTCCACCTTAGCGACTGCCTCAATGGGTGACGGCTTTACGCAAATCCTTCTGTGTGTAGTTTATGAAATCCAGTGGGACCCAATCCCACATATACCAAACAAAGACACAAGTGAAAACTCTGAAGAATCAGTTTAAAAGTAAAAGTCATGGGTAAACGTTCACATATTTATTAAATGACCTCAATCTGTAAGTTGCTCTTTCATTTTTTAAGCTAGCCAACCTTTATGACTGACATTTCATGATTGGCTGTTTGATATCAAAAGGGCAGAGTAAAATTATGCAGTTTAGAATAGGACTATGAGCTTTACAAAACATGTTGATTAATTTTTTTGCACAAAATTATTCTTAGATAATGAGATTTTAGTCCGCTCAAGTTTGCCTATTTAATCTTTCAGAATTATCTGCTTTAGAGCCTCTTGTCACTTTAAATCCAATTAAGCTGCTATTGGCCATCCTCTCCAACTCATGTGCTTACATTCACACATGAAAATAGATGCAAACCAATGCGCAAGTATACAACTGTACATATTTGAAAAGCAGAAGTAGAGTCTCCTGCACAACAAGCAAGAATGCAGAAAGTGGTTTCTGAATGGTAAGTCAACAACAATCACTTGTCAGTGATACTTGTACCCTTGTACAGCACACAGAGACAAAACCACCTGACCAAATGTGCTGGAACTCAACTTGGGAAGGTAGGTAACAGGCTGGGCTTTTCTAGATAATGCCGCAATGCCTGTTGAATGTGACTTAACAATCGGAAGGCTTTTGAAATGGCTCATTTTCCAGATACCAAAAAAAACATCACCTCGTTGCCAAAAATGGCTGGTGTTGTTCTGAATGCTTGGGCTGTTTTTTGAAGGTGATGAGACGCAAATTGACGTACAAACATTTGCAAAATGTGATTTTTTTAATAATAGCTCCCCTTTATGAGATTGAATTCATCATTGCAATCATTAGTAGTGATAAAAGGAGAATTATTAGTCACATACGGTCAGAAATATTAATATAGACTAAGATATATACACAAAGCTCTACAAATAGTTGTTTAAATGCCCCTTTTTAACTTTAGTCACCTCAACATGGTAGCCATCATAAAGCTTCTGGCTTAACCCTTAACCACCCCTTGTGGTAGAATTGCTAAAGTTAATTTAAATTAGCTGTTTCCCTTGGGAAGGCAGAAACTTTAAACATGGTCAACAGATTTTCAATAACTTAAATGTGGAGCGGTTCCAGAAGCTCAACGTGACCCTGTTTTTACCCATTCCAAAACAAGTTTGATTGTGTTCTTGGTCTCACTGATTGTTGAGCATTGTTGCATGAAGGGTCACAGTCCGTTACGCTTCTGATTTAAAACATCTGGCCAAACGTTAGGAGCAAACTGAAACAAGACCAGCTTTTTTAAGCCAAGAATTTATAGTGAAAGGACCAGTGTGTGTTTTTGTGTCAACTTTGAGGTGCTTATTTCTCACTAACGATGTCGACAGTTGTAGGGATTAAGCCTATCACCACGTTAAATGTGCGATATAACATCAATAGAGACCCTCTCATTTTATTTTATTTTTTACATCTGAGGCCTTCTCTCATGAGTTTGATCAGTTTGATTTTTGAAATGATTCTTTGGTGACTGTGTCTGCTTTCTTCTGCTCTGTTGCAAAAACCAGTCAAATGCTTGCTTATATTGCTTGAGTTCACAGCGCTGCTAATTAGACCGGATTGCTTTCACCTGCTGAGAAGTGCTGCAGAGTGACACACATGTTTATGCACACACATCTGTAACTAAAAGCAGATCTACGCAAGCTGATGTTATTGAGCATCAAACTGTATCAAAGTTTGAGCCACCTGAACCAAACCATCACCCTGAAATCGGAGAAATTAAGTCAGTGTACCAAAGAGCATTGTTGGAACCATCAAGACTTGAGAGTTTGGGTTTTTTTTTTGCAAAAAATAACGGTCAAATCACCAATATTGTTATTATTTAATTTTTTTTAAGCTTGTTTTTAAATGATCATTGGATGTTTGTAGAAGAGTGGCGAGGATAGAGAAAGCCCAAAGTAAAAAAAAAAAAAATACATTCATGTGCATATTAAATGCACAGACTTCTGACCAGAACTTCAGCTCACTAAAGTTTTTCTTTTTCTCCCTCATTTTCAGATTTTATAAAAACATCTTTCATATACGGTTTTCTGACTAGGAGTTTTCAGTAAATATAATGAGGGCAGTTCTCCCCTGAACTCCATGGCCTCAACAAAAAACTTTATATAGAGTCTAAAACCCAACCTAACAAGCTGCCGTTTTTTTGTTTTTTATCCACATCATCCAATTGGAAACTTAGTGTCATAGCAACCGGTTTGTAATCATCAGCCTTGGTATCAGCAGGGCTTGGGCTGCTGCACTTTGCTTGGTGTATCTTGGGCTGCTGAGAAAAAATCCAAGGCATGCTAAAAACATAATACACAGGAGCCTGGCATCCTTAAGAGAGAGTCTCTGTGTCTGCGGCTCTCTGCAGGTAGCCATGTTTGGAAGTGCTGACAAACAGAGAAGAAAGACAGAAAGGATTGGGTTGGACACGTTGGTGTCTGCTAACCCCGGTGTCCTATCTGTTTCACATTTGGCCTCCAACAATTGACATCCCTCTATTAAAAATAATCTAGAATAATCTAGAATGTGCTCAATAATTGCAGTTTTATGCTTCACAATCATTCTGGAATAACAGTAGTTAAAATAAATCAGAAAACAAACCAAAATTGATGTCATTTCAGCCTGCGAAACTTTATGAAAACTTCTGCAACTTGTTCTTTCACATTTTGTTCATTTATATTTATCTCACACACCCAAATGTAATTTTTACTATACAAATTCCCATTTCTGTGACAAGATTCAGATATTTAGATGTTCCTGGATCACCAGGTATTACCTGTCAGCATCAGCAATAATGGAAAGAATTTGGTACTTCAAACGCAGATGTCTGATGAACATTGACATTTTTTTTGTGGTTTATTTAATGATCGCCATTAGTCTCTAAAGTAGTCATTTTTATAAATATTTGCACACTTAAAATCAGATAGAGTTGCATTTTCCCTTTATAAAATCCAGTATTTTTAGGAAGTTTTTATGAAATCAGAAAAAACACACATCATTTCTGAACAACTGGTTGGTCTGCCACTTTTTTCTGCAGGCTGTCTTGATTTTTAAGATAGGGAAACATGTTTGATCTGCCATGGAAGTTTAAAAAGTACAGATACAGTTAAAAAATATACAGTTTTTAAAAGAATCATGTGCCTTTTTTTTTTTTTTGCTATTCTTGGTCATTTAATTACAAATGGGCAATGCATAGAAAAATTAGTCTTCTTCCTGCAGGTATGTAGATTGACTACAGTATTAATTGCGTATGTAGTAGAACCAAACAGAACATCAGTACATTGTCTGATCTGGTACAATTATGAAAGGATAGAAACATGAAACAATTTTCTGGAGCTCACTAATATACAGATGGAAGAAGCAAAGCAGAACAAAGATTTATAATCTTTCTAAGCTCAGACTGATATTATCCTGATAAAGGCACTCTGAAACTTTTAATGCTTCTATCACAGGAGTGTAAATTACTTTCACGGGCACTGACCTTTGGCCTTTTTGTTGATGACTGTCTGGATGGATGGTCCTTTTCAACTATAACCTAGAGAACCTCATGTGCATTTTGTCCTACAAAATTACAAGAATAAAGTCACAATAACATGAGAATAAAGTTGTAAAATGACTTTGTTCTTGTTATATGATTTTATCCTCAAAATACTGACTTTAATCTGTAATTTTATTCTTTTTATATTCTTAGCATGGACCTAATCCTCTGTTGTACTTTTTTATATCACTTTGCATAAATTTTGTCATTTGTCAATAAATATCACGTTTTGTTATAAACTCTGATGGACTCTACTGAGCAGTTGAAAATGGATAATCATTGTGTTTCTCAGCAAGATGATAATCCAAAACATTTGACCAAATTAACAAAGTCACAGGACATAAAACCAAACCTCTATGGAATATGAATCCTATAGAAAATACATAGGTTGAGCCAATAAAAAGATTCATAAGAGAAGATCCAGGACTCTAGTAACCCAAGTACTGCAGGAAAGTATCATTATATACCTGTTTTAAATGCTTGTCAGAAAATTTTCTCTGTAAACCAGAGAATTTTCATGGTTTCCTTTTGCAATAATAACATTGTTGAGAATAGTCTAAACACCCGACCGTGACTATTTTCAGCAATTTATATCTTAAACCTCAGCTGTCATGTTCATTTGCTGTCATCCCTCAATCCATGCATGGATCCTAATATAAAGAGTAATGTCTAAATCTTGTCTTACTATGGGCATGCTTATCCTCAGGGGCTATTACACACAGAGCTGCATGAGGACACAGCTCGCATTATAAATGCTGGTCCTGGTTGATTTTCACTGAGAGAGCTGGGCTTTACCACATAAACAGACAACAGGAGAATAATCCGTTGTAGCAGGAATGGAGATGATGGAATCTAATGACACCAATAATTGTCTTCTGTCTGACATGAATCTGTCATTAGCATTGATTGTTTGTCCTGATGCCCACCTTCTGCACTGTAAACGCGTGTGATTGCATGGTGGGTTAGCAGATGGGTTGTTTGGATTCCCCTGAGCCGGACAGGTTGTGTCCAGGAACCCTTGAGAGACCCAAACTGGAGCCACTGGTGAGATTGGTATCGTATTAATGACTCCACAGGCTCCAAGATACATAGCAGCAAAACCATAAGAGGCACTGGAATGTGGAGCTCCCTTGAATCATTGTCATAATTAGGGACATTTACACTGACATATTCTGATCCCGTTGTGCTCATTTGGAAGATGTGTGCTCTGATGTTTCTCATGCCTCAGTATGCTGCTTGATTTTCCTGCCTTTTTAACTGTTGCTCAGATGCTACAAATGCAATCTTATTATATTTTATTTGATAACCAGCTATTTTTACAAATATAAGTCTAAAGAGAGGATTTTCTCTTCAGCATCTCTAAGTGAATACTTTGTAGAGCCAACTTTCAGTGCAAATAGCTGCAGTTATTTGGGATGTGTCTCTACCAGCTTTACACCTCTGGAGACTGAGCTCTTTGCTCATTATTTGTAAAATATTTTACATTATATGAGCTTTTCGTTGGTGGTTGTGGTCAACCTTAAATACCATGGGGTACACTGTGATGAGCTGTTAAAAATCAGATGAATAATTTGGTGAATAATGCAGTCTGTCTCCTATAAACTGCAAGATTTTCTCAGGCCTCCTTGTGCAACAGCAGCAAAAAGCTTAGATTTTACGAAGAAAAATGCCAGACCCATCTGTATAACACATAATTGGACCTTAATAGTACTATTGGCACTAATAAGGGCAAATATCCCTCATTATGTTTTTCCTGAGTGATAGCAGTGATGGAGATGGAGGAAGACTTCAGCCGGGCTTCTGGTCTTATCCTGGACCAGTAGCTCATGTCTGAGGGTGTGGCCAGTCTGATAATGATAGAGGGGGACAAGTTGAATCTCTGCCCTGATAAGAATGAGTCTGAAGACAGGTGAAGCAACTTGATGAAGGATGAGGCTTGTTGTGGGTAATTGCAGACCTACAAGTGACTGAACGGAGTTTCTTTAGTTACAAAGACAGTGCTGTTGGTCAAGAAATCACAGCATCACAGTTTCATTTTATGGTTCTGATGGTTTTATTTTCATATCTAGTGAAATCATAAATATCAACCTGTAGCACTATGACATAATCTATATTTGGAGTAATGCAAACATAGATTGTACATTTAAATTATGGGAGGAAATATGTAAACACAGTTATGTTTCAATTGCAAAGGTACCCAGTAAAAAATAAACAGCAATATTTTGTTTATTTAGCCTGTCAGAGAAAAAAAGGGGTTTTCATATATTTTCACGCCTATATTTATAAATGTCATAGTTACAAACTAAATGTAGTTTGTTAACTAAAAGCAAATACTTATTTTACAAAATATATAAATTATAGTTGGAAAAAATTGATTTCGAGGAAGCTAAGTGAGCTAAACGTTTTCAAAGTTAGCAAAAGCTCTAAGTGAAAAATTAGCTCCACTCTTGGCACAACAGAGGATTTGCAGAAATGTGCCCACCACACTAAGTAGTCATGACCTCAAACAGGTTGTTAGGATTCATTGTCATTAGAAATGCACAATCATCTTTAAATAGAAAATATCAAACATGCACAGAATTGTAATGCAAAGAAAAGTAATTTCAAGAAAAACGATCTGAGATTGAGGGTTTTATGTACCTCCTGGGATTTCAAGTCATCTAAATCTTCTAAATCCCACTACATCACAATTTTGAGAAACTATATAATAAAAGAATAAGTGGGTTGAGGTTTTCAGCAGGACAAACAGCAAACATCAGCTAACTTTCACACAGCTCACAGTCTGCAAACTGTAATCTTCCAAATCCTGTCAAAATCCCATGGATGTATGTTTCACAAGTAATACACTCTTGTGCTACATTCTTTTGTGTGATTACACCCACAGAAGCATTTGAATGAAGAAAAAACCCACTGTTTTTGGCAGGCTGATAAACCTTTTAAAAAAGTAATATGTGTGCACTTGGAAGTCTTCTTCCTTTAGACAAGTTTACTGTCTGTACTGGAAGGATGAACTCCTGGAATAAACTTTCCAGACCCGGGGAGTGAAAACAACTCCCTCTCTTTTGTGAGGAAGACGAGGCTCGGCTCGATATTCATCAGTGGGGATAACCTCTGACCCCAGAATCATATGACGCTGAGTGCTGGAGATCCCGCTGCAGCCAGACAGTCTGTCTGAGATGCCATTGCTTTCTCCTACTGACAGTTTTTCTCCCTCTTGACTTGTCTCCCATTCTTTCCCTTTTCTTTACCTCCCCAGCTGTCAGAAGGTCTGTATAATATGGTTTTGATTTAAGAGGATTGCCAAGCCTAAAGTTATATTTTAGGAACTCCCCAGAGTTATTCATATTCTTACTACATCAACCTTCACTGAGCAGGTCGATAGCACTGGACTTGTTCAAAATGTCAACATCACCCAATAAATAAGTGCTTATTTAATGGGACTAAAAGATTTTTTTTCTTATACAATAAATTAAACATTGCTTCAGAAAAGTATTCTTACCACTTCAACATTTTACAATTTGTCATGTAACATCTGTTCAAAAATAATATATGTTTTGAAATTATTTTTAATAAAAGCAACCTGGACAGGGAAATCCAAATGGGAGTTCTATTATCTGTCTTGCACTTAAAGCTTTCTTCTTGCCACTCATACACTAAGACTGGATCTTACTATGTCCATTTTCAAATAAAAGTTTGAACAGCGTGTCCTTATTTTCAAAGCCGGCTTTAAACTTCTCCATTTTTTCCTTGACAGTCTTTCCAGCATTTTTTTTTTTATGTGAAAACAATATAGAAACTAACATGACAGGATAAAAAAGTTCAGCAGTTTTGCAAGATGGCCTCACTGAAAGAGTTTCAACATGAAATAATTAATAGTTAATTCGTATGGCAGTAATCTTTGAAGAACTGTGTAGGTCTAAGGAGTTGCATCATGTAAAGTATTTTAGAATAATTTCTAAGCAGCTGCTCAATCCAAGATACCAACTTGAACAATCCAAGTTGTGTTACTGCTTTGCCATTTTTCTAACACAAGAGCCAAACTGTCACCCTTAAGAAAAAGAAGATTGATTAGAAATTCAGAAGCAGCTCAGGTGTAAATGGTGTAAAAATGTAGCATTATTGCTAAGCAGTGAAGCCCATTTAGAATAGAAATGGACTAAGATGGTGGTGACTCCTTTTGGAGAATGGTCAGACATGAATAATATACCAACTTCCCAGCATGATGATGATGGTTTCATTGCCAGTGAGCCCCACACCAGGACACCAACCAGTTTAAATAAATCTTTGACTAATTCAGCCAAGAAGAACAGTAAGATATCCAGCCAGAATCTATTTGGTTTGTGTTTTTTCTGCAAATTAACCAAATATCAAAGAAAACTAAGTTCTTGTTCGTAAATTATTCAATACTATATTCATTCCAATATTGATAAGTTAACTTCTGACCAGAACTATTCTACATACACCAGACGAAGAGCATCACGAAAATGTTCTTCAACAGAGATATTTCACGCACCATCAATACACCCATTCCTTAAATCAAGCTGCATTTGCTCAGCTACCACTGCTGTTGTCTCGGCTGCTAACCCCTGAGATACCAGCCTGCAGACAGGACGGTTGGACTCGCTGCTCCAAACAATTATCATTAGTTAGGCAATGACAGAGCATTTCTTCACCAAGTGACAGCCTGAAACAGCTGCTGACAAGCCCACCTCTCCTGAGTCCCGCTCTGATCTGCTGGGATGCTCTGATTGTGACACTACTTCTCAAGGAGTTGCTCTGGAGACATTCCTCAAAGCCTGGAGAAAGAAAAATACCAACTATTTCCACAAAAAGGTAAGCTTAGTACAACACAGATTTTTTCTTTGTTTTGCAGTCATGCACTTTGGCTTATCAGTATGATCACAGAATTGCAACTTTATGCAATGCATAGGTGTATCAGAACATTTTTATAGTAATTCTAAAGTAAAAATGTATAACTGTGGGGGCAGAATGAGCATTCACTCATCCAAACAAAGTTATTGTAAATGCAAATTATTTTTGACAGACATATGTTTGTTTATCTGTGCTTTAGAAAATTTAGAAGCTGTGATTTTTGCATAATAACCACCTGGATAGGGATTAATCAGTGTGGAAACGCATTTCACAAAGCCTATATAATTAAGTTGAGCAATTACACTCATTGTGATCAACTGTTTTGGTCCCTCATTATCTTTTCTTTGCATGGTGTTTACAGTAATTTGAGTGTATGTCCTCATTATGGGTGGTTGCAAAACATTTCTTGATGAAAAATAGGCTTGCAGGTGTGCAGCACCTCCATGCAGTATTACTATCCCTCTCCCCACATCACAGCAAAAGGCAGCTAAACCCCATGCAAACTTGTTCTCTTCAGAATTTGGCAGCGGTAATGTTTGAAGCATTTCACTCAGGTGAGTCATGGATCGAGTGGAGCACTTTGCCAAAGACGTGTTGGGTTTGAGCGCTGTGGTCTTCACAATGGGCCGGGCAGCATGAGGTGACATGTTCTGCTGGTATAGAAGTTCTGGGAGACACTCCCGTAATGAGTGCTTTGTAATAAAATGGTATGCAAACCCACCTCCTGCTATGTTTCCCCTTTCACCTGCAGAGGCAGAAACAGCAACAAGAACAATGCTGAAACATGTCATGTAGGAAAGCTCAGACGAAATGGGTGTGTAGGCAATATAATCTGATTTATTAATGGCACACTTCTATAAAGGGATAAATTGTGCATATTAAAACCCCAAATTCAAAGCAACTAAAAGCCAATTTTCTAAGGTCTCTCCAAAGGCTCAGGTTGTCCAGGTGACGCTGATTGTTATGATGAAGTCCATGCTGGAAGTTTGGTGATCCTGAATAAACCAATAACAATGATACAGTTTGACTCAGCGCACTCTTTTTAATAATACGACACCTTGCAAATTATTATTAATTAAAACACTTTCTTTTCTCTGCAAAATAAATGTTGTGGCTTAGTTTATGTGATACAGCTACCTTAAATCTTGATCACGGAAAGTTGTTACTCATGTTGTAACACTTCAAGTTACACTTTAGAACACCAGAAAAATATTAATAAAAAATACAATTTGTAAAAGGACTTATAAGTAGTATAAGATCTTTATTATTATATAAATAGCTTGTTGTATTTGAAAAAGATAATATAATCCACAGTAACTGATGCTGACAACAACTGAATGGATACATTAACTGGGTTCAATGAAAATTAACAGATTAAAAATAATAAATATATTTGTTGTTGAGTTCATTTGTCTATTTATGCAATAATTTAACAGCAAAAAGGTTTTTTGAATTGCAAATGTTGCTTATTTTGTCATTTTTTTATTAAAGTGCAATTAATTGCTATTAATTAGTTACAAATCCTGAAATTAAACACCAGTAAAAACTCATAATTACGTTAAAACTGTATGTATTTATTATATCTTTCGCCAACGGAGGTCGCCATTTATGATTTGTGCAGTATGCTGATGACACATGTAGATTAAATTGAAGCCTATAATCAAAACAGAAGACGTCAAGATTGTGGAAGCTAATGTTACGCCCTCAAAGTCTGGATTGAGGCAAACTGTCTCATGTTTCATGTGCTGCTATATACAAAATATCTACTGAAACAACTTGTGATCTAATGTTTACTATTAGCTAAAGCTAACACCATTAGCAGGAGCTACGACCATTAGCAGGAGATAACATGAAATCAAACAAATTGGAATATAATGAATGGATATTTAAAGTGACAGTGAAGCATCTCTATGTCTTTGTAACACATAATTCCAATATTTGAGAAAATATTTTGATCAGATTCCTACCATAAACAGTATAAACTCTCCTTTCCAGTTGGCATTTCCAAATGTGGCTGCATCGCTCCACTTCACCCATTTGGCCCTCTTCATCTTCATTTCCCCATGTCATTTCTGAATGTTACTTACTGAGCAATGTTACTTATAGCTGGGTTTCCATTTGCACAAATTGAAATTACAAATATAAATTTGCTTATTGAAAACACTCCAGTTAAAAGAAAGGGGTAGTTTTGATAAAAAACGTTTTTGTGCGAGACTGAGGTGTTTTTTCAGCTGTGAAACTGCAATCACACGAGTCATGTGATCAATAGTCGGATTTTACCACTGGCAAAAACAACAAATAAGATGACAGGAAGTGGTAGGAGGATAATGGTGTGTTTTTGTTGTTTTTTTATGACAATGTGCAGCTGGGTTCACCATAGCTCTCACAGTATGACACACAAAAAGTTGTGTGTCATTCGAACGTCTTGAATCCACAGTTCTCTGACTACAATTTCCCCAAAACGCTGCAAACGTAGCCAAGTATAAGGAATTTGTTGCTCCAACACCTGAAAAAGACACCAACGTCTCCGCTAATGACTGACAGATAATGCGTGCTAGCCATGGCTGAAATATGAATATATCTCATGTAACTGTTTACATCTGTCGTTGTCTTCACTTTTAACGACTTATGTGATTTTAATTTCATTCCTTACTTAGCGGAGACACTGCAACTGTGAAATTGTGTTTTTTCGACATTAGCAGAATATAGACAAAAACTGTAATGGAAACTCTGCTACTTTGCTAAATCTTTTCACTTCACAGGGATAGTGAACATGTCCTGTTCGTGGATGCTTCGCTACACATAGCCGACAGCAGTGTCTAGACTGTGGAGCAGTATGGCTAACAGCTGTGTGCGTCTATACAGGGACAACTGCCAGTGACAGCATTTCCTTGGGTACTCTCTAACATACTGTGTCTTTATTTTCAGGGGTCAAGCTCCTACACAGCTTCAGCTATGGATAAATGCTGCTTTGTCAAGTGTTTTTCCCTCAGGGGCAGCTGTCCACAGCCCGTCAGGCACTTGTATGCTCAGCGACCAATGCAAGTGCTCGCTGGCAGCCACAAAGACAGCAAATGTTTAAGTCGAGAGTCAGTTTATGTTCATAAATACTGCTTATTTTAGATTGTGCATTTTTAAAAAAGGCTCACATTGTCAGGAAGCAGCTCTGTGCACCAAATAAAAACCAGACACACCTGTGTTCTGTGAGTACTTGACTTGTGTACATAATGCATACCTCTCTGAAATTGGCTTGGATACACCTCATACCTCAAACCATTTCACAATTCCTGGTAACTACATGACTCACTGATGCTCTGTGGACGTTCCCAAAGTTGGTTTGTAGTCACACTAAGCCGTTAACTTTCCAAGATTACGGCGGCCAATAACACAAACAGAGATCTGGCACCACTGACAGAACCTTTATGGGAAATGGAAATTTTTCTTTCTTGAAGAAGAAAAGAAAAAGAAACAGACATGATAGATCCAGGTGTGTTCAGCTAAACATTTTTTTGTTCCTTAGATACCTTCCACTGACCCACCTTCCACTGGTGCAGAGTTAGCAATCTGTCTGTGCAGAGTGGAAACTGGGTTTTTAAATTATGAGACAGGTTCTGATGTGGATCGTTGGTGAATGGAGGAATAAGATCAGCAGTATAATTTAAAATGACCAATATGGAAACAGCGTAGCCTGGAGGCTTATTTGTTTTCCTAATTAGAATGGAATCATCAACAAAATATGTCTGTGCTGCATTTTTCTATTTTGATTTTCCTATCAGTTTTCACCACACACAGGCGCATCTCTACAATAAAAAATACACAAATAAATGAAAATAAGAAAATAAAGTCATAATATTACTATAATAAATATATTAGGTCTTCATTTTGGTAGTGCTGCAACTTTATTTTTGTGAAGTCATACGAAACTTTATTCTGATACAACTTTATCCTCGTAACATTAGAACTTTATTCTCATAATACTATGACTTTATTCTCATCATTTTAAATTTTATTTTCTTCTTATACCCCTAATACTCCGTTATACAACTCTATAAATCTGAATATAATTGGAAAATTTATTTGCTTCAGTAATTCCATTATTCTAGAAACGCTTATAATTCCCTGTTTTAATAGTTGTAGCACCAAATACACCTTACTGTACATTAACAATCAAAGCGAAAACTATTCTGGCTCTGCTGCAGCAGATAACATCTTCAATCTTCCTCTCCGTTTTTGGGGTACCAGCCAATCAGTTCAGAGGAAAATTAATGGGGCTCCTGGACTGGTTGGTATGCAAACGCCAGCCAATAGTGTGTTGGTAGCAAAGCATCTACTATGTCATGTTCCTCACCTTCTTTCAACTGTCTTAGATAAGCTCCACAAAAATAATCTGCAAACAATTAAGGATAATGTTCCTCAGAAAAATCAGTGGATAGGTGAATCTGCATACTGAATTGAATAGACAGGGGGTACACTGCAGTGTAAGACAAAAAAATAAAAAATAAATAAAAAAAAGAGTATTTTTTTTTTACTACAGAAAAGCTAATGTGGCCTACAGAGTCACAGAGAGAATACTTGCTTTAAAACCATCCGGCAAGTTAACAAAAATGTTTGGACAAATAGTTTTTTTTCCAATAAATTCCTTGTCTCTCATGTTTGCTCATGTTAGTTTTGGTGAATCAACACATTAAAAGCTGTTTAACGTTTGCAGTAATAAACAGAGAAAATCTGCTCCTTTAGTGGCGTCTGAATCATCTTTCGACTGTTTCTCTTAGATGATTACAAGGTGGATTAAAAAAACTTGGCCATTTACAGTCGATATCCAGCTTTTATAGGTTTGAAGCCATGCTGTGCAACGGTGTCACTAATAAGACCTTGACTATTACCTGGAGTGACAGGCAGAGAAAGGGAGGAGAAGGACTGGCTCCACACTGCTCAGTTCAGTCAGCCAGAAAGGCCCCAAACGGCAGGGCTAACGCAGGTCAAGTGATTTGGCGCCTCGGGTGTATTAAAGCTCTTTACAAGAGACTAAGGGATTTACATGGCCTCACCCTCTTGGTCTGGGCTTTTATATGACCCTGCACAGTGCTGGTACGCTTTTCGGACCCTCTCAATCAATACGAAAGGGTAATAAAGAACGTCGCCTTTACGGGTGTTTAGCTTTTTGTTTAGCTGCAGAAGAAGGAGGCTTTTATGGTTGTGTTTGACTTCGCACCAGGCATCAGGAGCCAGACAGGGATGCAAGGTTACATAAGATCCTCTGCTGGATGTCACTCCCACACATTGACACAAAGACAAAAAAACCACCCACAGATCCACACCAGTTTAATCACCTTAATGGCTAAAGCTTTGGAGCAGTTACAGTAACCTCATTAAAAAGTCATTTTCTCTAAACATTTTATGTTATAAGCTTTTTTATCCAATTATTGCAGGTGTAATTGTGGTCCAAAGTTTGCATAAACCCACTCAAAGTCTTATTAATGACTCCGAATTCCAAGATCATCAGTTCAGACTACTGTAAACCTAATGTGTGTCACCACTTGCCATGGTTGGAAAAAAAAATGGCTGAAACTGTCTACATGAAAAGAAACTGGTTAGGAACCAACAAGCTGACCTGTTCATATTGAAAGCTAACTTTACTTTTTAATGAACTAAATAAGCACTGACCATAAATGTTGAGGCTTCAAAACTGACTCCATCAACTTCAACTGAAAGGTCAGACGAGACAACGATTGAGCTTTTGTTTTTTTGCCACAATGACAAAAGTACCTGAGTGTGTCAGCAAGATGATTTATCACTTTGTCCCAAGACAAAGTCAAGTACAGTGATGGCAGTATAATGCTGTGGTGCTGTGCTTAACTTACATTTTAATTTATATTTGAAAAACTAGAATAAATCCTTATTTTTTTTTACAGTAACCTTACTTATTCGTCACTTCAATGTGCTGCACATATTCATCCTTTATGACATATACTGATAAATAAAACAGGAAATGATTCGCTGTTTTTCTTGTAAAACTCGTTACTCATTCTTAGTAATTTTAAAGATGTAGTTGCAGATTAACACTCTGTGTACTCTGACATGACTTTACATGTTTTGACAGGGTGTTTTATCTGAGAAAAATGTATTGTTGTTTAAACTGAGATGGAAAATTGATGGCATTTACATTATAACTCAGGTGCTCCTTTAAGGGAGTTTATATGCAGCATTTCAGCTAAACATCCCTGAACTTTAAAAGATTCATTCATCCACCTGTTGTCCATACCTTGTAAGTTTCTGTAAACTATTAGCCCCATGCAGGGTGGCCCTCTTGGGATTTGAACCCAGGACCTTTTTGGTGCAGTACACATTTAAAGATATTATTCTTTTTCCATTACCATAGTGGTAAATAATTTGACAATTTGCTTTCTTTATTAAGACAAAAAGCTTGTATTTGGAACAAAACTATATGATTGTAATTTTTAACTAAACACCAATCAGGATTTCCTTTAAGCATACCAATTTTATGTTTTCTTTGAGGCTTTGACATCCCCAGTTTTAACAACTTAGCATTTTGTTTTTAAAAAACACATAAAAGGCAAAAATCTTTGTTGCAAGCAATTTAATAAAATGTCATTTTCATAATACATCAAAAGAATTAAAAAAATTTAAAGTTAATCCCAACTTTTAATGAAAGCACATCTTCCTACTTTTTACTGTTTTTAATTCATTAACCTTAAAAAAACTGCATCAAAATATAAAATCTGATTTTTCAAGATTTGATGTGGAAACCACAGTTCAGAGCCAATCAAGGGAAAATATGCCAATTCTAATACCTGATCAATTGATTAGTGCATGTCTGGTTATTTTATATGTAAATACAAAGTGAAACGTTGAGAAGTTATGCACATTTCCTTATTATTTCAGTCCTTACTATATTTACATTTTTTTGTCTATATTAAGCCATTAAAATGTCTAAATCTTAAATAATGCAAAAGGTGTGGAAGAGTTCCTTAATAAAAAATAATTGTTTAACAAACCAGAAAAAACAGAGAAATTATTCTGACTCTTCCAGTAAAAAAACAGGAATCTCATCTTTAGACAATATCTGTCTACAACTCTTTAGCAAATTAGCAAAATAGATACCTTTTTTTTTTTATTCCTAATCAAGTTCTTTTTACAGTTATCTGTTAATTAAGGATCCAGGATGCTCAGTTTGTTTACACTGCAACTCTCAATTTGAATTCAGAATCTGTTCGGACTATTCACAATAAGTGAGATGCTGCCATCTTGTGGTCAAGTTTTAAAAAAGTCACAAATGCAACAGCAGGTTTTAAAAAACCTGCTGCAGGATGTTTCTGTTCCTTTACGTGAATAAATTCAATCAACAAGACGCTCCCTGAACAAAAGGAACAGCTGCATCCTTCTGTAATTAATTTACCACGACTCTGAAAAGGTTATGAGAGCACAGTTTGCCAATACTCTGAACCTAATGAATCCTAAATGACAGGACACAAAGATGAAATTAGGCATGTCATTAAGACTGAATCCAAGACTCGCTATGAAGCTTTAAAAATAAATAAATGAACATTATTTAAAAATGAAATTCAGTAAATTTTGACTGTAACTTCTGGTGCATTGAACCATGTATGAGTTTTGCAGACTTTTGCGGGTTAATGCCGTCGGTTGCCTGCTGCAGACAGGCAGCGTGTTCTAGATTAGATCAAACTCCAGGTTGCCCATTTCGATTCTAAATGCAGCCGTTCTGCACTTTGTTACCATGACGACACTCGCAGTCTGGTCTAATGTCTGGCAGCGTAAAAATAGACGGGGAGTTGTGGTTCAGTTCAGGACTCGCTGGGATGATACTGGGTAACAGACAACAACAACAAAAAAAAAAAAAAAGCATGATTGGAACAGACATCATGCTGTATCTGGCACTGGCCCCCTAATCAAACCCTGATGATGAAGCAATGAGCTGTTTTGTGCTCCCTGAAGTGCGCTCAGCTTAATTGCTCACAGCTTGATGTGCTGTGGCAGTGTCGAAACAGGGCAAAGAAGCTTGGGTGGCCAAAGGTCAATGTTTGGAGACCCCCTCACAGCTGCACAACAGCCACAACCTGAAAGAACTGGACTACAAACAGGTGCAAAATACATAAGATTGCACTTTTAAATTCTAACCTTCAGATGTTTTGTATGTATCTGGGGCTTTTGGTGAGGGCAGATTCAATAAATGATGAAATGGAAGAATCTGTGACTTTGTTATCAATACTGCAAGTCAGATTTCAATAACTTTAAAACCTGGAAAGGCCTCATGTACTAAGAATACATAAGAACAAAGATGTATGTTCTTTTCCAGGAAAAATATCTAATATATCTGTAATAGCATGTCTGTGGAAATGTGCAAAGCTCCATGGCAACATCATGACTGGCAAATGCATGTTTCTACAGTTATGGGTCCATTGGCAACACTTAAATACTGTTAATGGTGTGACAACATTTATTGTATTATAACTTTTGCTTCTGGTGCAATAATGAGTGGAGCTTATTGCATACGCAAAGTGGAAAGAAAATGCTTTATGAGTATTACAAGATACTTCTAATGGAGAAGTTCAAAACAAGATGTTTTTAGAGACCTCTATTTAATTTGTAAGGATAATCATGTAGAATATGGAGTAAACGGTGTGCAGCCTGAACGTATGCAGCTGTTTACCTTACTGGGTTTGGTAACAATAAGCACATTTTAAATGGAATGTTCTAGTTAACCCTAAGCTGATAAATCCTGCAGTGTTAGATGATGTTATATGCTTCTCATGTTAATTAAACTCAAGTTCATTCATTTTTGAACAGCATAGACAGGAACAGACTACAAGAAGGTAAAGTGTTAGATTTATTTATCTGTAGTAATATTAATGCAAATGTTGCACATCAAGCCTGATGATTTTTCACATCATCTGGTCTTCGCATCATTTTGACTGATCATTGGATCAAGTGAACGAGTTCCTATTTTTGCTTGTGTATCTCAAATCAGGGAGTGTTCAACTCACATCCCAGAAATCTCTTCTTTCTACCTGTAGACATGACAGTTGATCATTCAGAAAGACGAATCACATGTGAACAACATATTTACATTGATTAAATGTTTAGGATCAGGTGTTTTCATATACACTCTGTTAGGTTGCCACTAAGTAATTCTTGTATTAACTTGTACAGTGTAAATATTATTGATATTGTACTAATTATTAGATATGCATATGGTTGTCGCTGTGGTTTCTTGGTTGTGTTTTTTCAGTGGGGTGTGATGTGGTAGCGCAGCGGCTGTCGCAGGTTCGATTCCCGGCCTGGCGACCTTTGCCAAATGTCTTCCCCCTTCTCTCATTACCCTCTTTCCTGTCAAATAAAGGCTACTAGAACCAATAAAACCTTTAAAAAAAACCTACACTGTCAGTGTACCCTAGTGAACTCGAGGATAATAAAAACCCACGAAAAATCAATCAGAAACAATTTCTAACCATAAACGTTTGTCTCTTTTAAAGTGGCCTTGTGTGTCTAATGTTTTGTGATCAAATACTAAAGCATTTTGTAGACTGTAACAATGTTCTGTGGAAATATATTGAAATCTATTTATTGAATTTAATAGTTAACCGAGAAGCTCCAGTAGCTTGCCTGTAGTCTTTCCGTTTGTAATGCGCTCATGCTCCAAAAGCGATAATGTATACGTTTCGCTCTAGTCGAGGAAAAGCAATATCCTTCCAAGTAGCAATGCGGCCCTCCTGACTAATTCTGGCTGTGAAACTCAAAGCGAAGACGCATAATCAGAGCAACAAGGCAGATCAGCCGTGGGAAACCAGTGAGGCCAGAAATATGTGATTCTGGTTTAATGAAGCAAATGATCCACTGAAGATGTTGTTCTTTTCTCAACTTTTACATAACTATAGTTTTAGTACAAGTTGAAGACATTGTTTCCTTCTTATTCTTTTTCTACTGGCATAGTTTGTTTTCACGCCTCACTTCACATTAAAAAATCCCTCTTGTGGTCTCTTCTTATATGTTTCATAGTAATTTATTGCCTTTTCTAGTTTCACTCTATAATTATGACAGAAAATAATAATTCTAGGCTTGTCTTTCCGGTAGAGCTTTTATTTTGCATTTCTACAATAAAACGTAAAGAAAATTAGCTATTTTTCTAAAAGTTTAAAAAGCAAAACTTAAAGGTAAGGACAACTACTTTAAACATTATTGATGAAGTAAATGATCTGTGTGCTTTTAAATTCTGCAAACCTGCATGATTAATGAGAGTGATTGCACATTTTCTTTAATTACAGAGCAGAGATTTATCAAAGATTGATCATCCTTTTGAAATTTAAATATCTTAAGCCAAAAAACCCCCCCCAAACATCTCACTCATTAGAATCGAAAATGTCTCAGACTTTCGGGCAGTACATGAAAAGAAATTCCAGAGGGAGTTTCAGCCTTGCAGGGAGTGATTGACTAGATATTAGTTACGATGCAAAATGTGATTATGGCAAAGACAGAAAAAAAACAAAAACACCCCAAACAAAAAGAAGAGAAAAGTCCAATGAACTTCCAGGGTTTACATATTTCTAAAATATTTATTTATGTATTTTTTAGAATTCACAATGCCATGGACTGTAACAAGGTTGTCAAAGAGTTTAGAAAAGAAATATCCCTCTTATATATATCACACTTAACCCAACTTGAGTAACTGTTACTGAAAGCTAAACTAGCTGAACTAATAAAATCAGCAGTTATAAACATTCAGAGGGAATCTTAAGTATTTCAGCTATTCACAGATGGTTGTGTTTCCCAATCCTCGCTACTACCAGGAGTCCACTGTATCAATACGCAGACATTTCCTTCAATTCATTTGCCATACTTGATAAGGCTGATTTCTTATCTTGACATTAATGAAGAGTCGCCAACTGCCTGTGTGTCATTTCATATTTGTACCCCATGGAAAGAGAAGCCTATGAAATACTTCAAGTCCCTAAATTGTCTAATTAAAGTATGTTTTTTAATTAAACTTGAATCAGCCTCTGAAATTAAAGTATGAATCAAAAACATGCTTCAGCTAGATTAGCATTGTCTTTTAAATAAACCGCCAGTAATTTTGACAGAAAAAAGCCCAGCTTTTTTCCCCTAATGCATACATTTATTAAACTTAAATTTTCCAGTTTGTGATTGCACTAAAATTCAATTTATTTTAAGACCTTTTACACATATTTACCATAGAGTAAAAAAAAAAAAAGCAAGGAGAGTTCTGCACATGATGCACATGATCACTGAGAGCTTTATTGAGAGCAATATTCTGGGTTGCTTTCCTGTTTCATGCGGTTGATGCTAAATTCAGCATCTAACATCTGCAGCCTCAGTGGAGCTGAATATTCATCGAGGCCGCTAGAAGCACAACTTGCTTCCCTGCAGGCTCTCCATCTCCAGGCATTATGAGCTGCCCATAAAGTACTTATATTAGTGAGATTCAACTCTGTTGTTCCAAGGAGAACCCTGAAGGACATCCAAATAGGTAGCATTTAACAACATGATACATTCAGTAATATGTAATTTATGTTGATTGGTGCATGAGTCATGATCATAATTTGAGTAAATTTTTCTGATTGTAGGTGTGTAGTTTATTACACCTATATTGAAAACTAATAAATAATGTAGAAAGAGAGTTCAAGCAAAAAAAGTGAGCCAAGAACACAGGCAATTTGTCCAATGGGAAGGACGACTTTGTTTGGAACATAACAAACCAGCACCCCACCCAGTGATTTAAAGCTTTCTGTAAAAACTTCAGCCTGCTTGTAAATTAGTACAGTTGTAAATGAACGCTTGTGACAAAAATTGTAATTCAAAAAATTTAAATTCAGGCAAAATTCTACTCTTCTATTTATTTAACTTTATGTTCACAAACACCTGGGATGAACCTGATGGTGTGGCCACTGACTCTTCTAAAGTTACCAGTCATCAAAATGGTGAGCATTGTGTGATGCTGAGAATAAGAATGAACATTTCATCTTTCCTGTTTCCAGTAAGCAGCCACACATTAGTTTCAACACTTTTTTTTTTTTTTTTTTTTTTTTAATCAAAAAACACTTTTCCTGTTTATAAGAAAAAACACCCAATCATGTTCTCATTCATCTCTTTCTATTTTACAGAAATATTTCTCCAAAGGTTCTTTTTGTGATAAGACATTTTAAAATTATTTGTCTGCCTTGAAAAACAATGGAAATAAAGATTCTGATGTTTTTACATTATATATTTTTAATAATATTCCAGTTTTCTGTCTAAATTATGATGATTTTTGCCCTTAAATTTTCTTTTACAATCTTTCTGAAACCTTATCTTCATTCTTGACAATGCAATAACAAGGGAAGGAGACTTTTTGCATCAGAATAACATTGATCTTTGGGTTATTGCAAAGTCCTGGTAATGTTTATGTTGTGCTATTGTCATAAAGTGACTTGAAGGAGCAAAGTTTTTGTCAGCCATATTTATCACAATATAATAAACAAAATTTCATTTGAAAATGACATGTCAGTTTAGAAATAAAATGGAAAAAGTCTCTGTGAAATGAATCAGGAATATATGGCATTCAAGATAAACCAAGTGAAAGAATGAGCTCTATGTGTCATACATATTTTCTGCATGCTCAAGCCAACTTGTACACCTGAAACAGTACCAGTGCCACATGAAACAAGCCCATATGCACAAAGTGAGTCCACTTTCCTAAGGAAAGAGCAGGCTAAGAGGCATAAAGCTCCTCCCTGAGAGTTTGTGAAAACATTCCAGCAAAGTCAGAGCGGTCAAAGAATCGGAAACCCTCAGAGTGGCCTCCTACTTTCTCTATCATTCTCACCTTTTTCCACAGTCCTTCTGTTATGGTACATTGTGTTTAGACATTGTGCGACCAGTACAGACTGTTTAGCAGTGGAACACGGCAGAGAGAGAAACCTGAGGAGTTCACTTCAATCTGTGAAGACAAAGAAACTCAGATGTCCCGCTGATCGGCTCACAATGAAGCCGCTGTTCGTCCTCCTCGTTTCCTGTGCCTGGACTTTAATTGGAGCCCAGAATTACTACCAGGCACTGATGGATTATCTGGAGAACAGATTGTTGGCCATTGAGGTAAGAAACAAGCCCCCTTTTCAAAATGACTTTTGACAAATGACTCTCTTTAAGTGGCAGCACAGATTTCTCTGCAGTCATTAAAAATTAGAGACACCAGTTGATAACCTTCTCCTCCTCCTTTTATTCGAGTTTAATGTCCTAACTCATGCAAAATAATTAATGCAATCTCTGGCAGGCTCATCAACTTCCCTGGAGGCTTTGGGAGAAATAACAGTTCATGCATGCATAGCTCTCCTTCTCATGCAACAAGCAGCTTCTGTGCTGCAGTATTACAACATCTTCCATGTCTAAGACAATGACACAATATTAATGAGTACAATCTCGACCTTTGCTGGTGTTGCATCAAAAATGCCGGCAGTCTAATAGAGTCTGCTCTGCCAAGGTAAAATGAAGCTCTGCAACAATGAGCAGCCTCGGGGTGAGGATCCGATTGCAAAGAGTTTAAAAGTGAGGTTATATGCAGCAGTAAGTCAAAAAAAGGCTCAGTTTGTGTGAAGGAAGACTTGGCGTGCGCCGAGTGTGATATGAAACACAAGAGGATTATATGTCAGCCACTCTTACAACCCATCGGCTGTTGTACTTTGAGAAAGCCTCTGGGAACACCAGTCAAGTGTTGTGGGGTTTGTGTGGCTAGCCAAAATCTGAAGTATCCAAGTCCAGCTGTACTGAGCAGAGAGCGGTTCATTGTCTGAATTCAAACAACTCACAAAAACCTCACATTTAAAAAGCAACATTAATGCATTAGATTTGACTGGGTCATGTACAATGCAAAAGGATTCACACCATTTGGACTTTTCCTCATTTTGTCACAGTGCAATTTTCAATATATTTCATTTGAATTTTTGCTACCAAGAAAAAGTAGCAAAAAACTGTAAGATGGTGTGAATTTGGAGTTCAGGTTTACACTTTACACTGCAATTTCAGTTGCATGTCCATCCATCCATCTGGAGTACCCAGATGGATCAGACCCATGCACATGCAAAGTCTATGCAGAAAAAAAACCCTTTGGCTAGGATTCAAACCCAGGACCTTCTTGCTGCAAGAGTATCGCGCTGCCACCGGCTCCACCATGTGTGCAGCTGTTTCACGTTTTTCTGGATACTTCTCTACCAGCTTTGTGCATTTAGAAACTGAGATTTTTTTCCCATTGTTCTTTGCAAAACAGCTGAAGCTCACTCAGATTGAATGGAAAGCCTCTGTGAATGTCAGTCAATGCACACTTAAAAAACAAAGAATGCCTTTGCTCTCATTTCAAAACAATGCACTGCTTTGTCTTAGTCTATTTCATAAATTCACAATGAAATACATTAAAGTTTATGGTTCAAATATGCAAAACCACTTCTGCAAACCTGCACATGCATTGTTACGCCCCCAAGATCTGATATGAAAAATTATTTATTACAAAAAAAGCTTCACAAAACCCAAAACGCAATACGATTTAACAAAAAAAGGTCTAACCAACTGAAGAGTGTTAAGTACAACTTAGTTTACAAGGCAAGTCTGAGGTAAGCTTAAATAACCCAAAAGGGAAAGGAAGAAAAAAAAAAAACACAAAAGGAGCACCAAGCCTCCCAAACACCACGCTTCAATGTTGAATAGAAGTCAAAACTGCTAAGCAGAACAAAATTCGTCAGTAGAACAAAGTTCTTCACAACTTCCCAAAACAGTTAGTTACAAGCAGGTAGACAAACAAATGTGGTAGACAGCTGAATAAAGCCTCTTCCTACAAGCTGCCTCACTGGAGGAATGATTTCAGGAGCCTTTTATAGGGAACAGGTGCGGCTCATCAACATCTGATTGGATTGCAATTCTCTGCTGGTCCAATAGGGTGGCTACTCTCCTGCAGCCTCCAGGCAGCCAATCAGGAAGGTGTTATGCAGCTGAATCTGCATAACAAAAAGGAGCCTGCACAGCCTCAAGAGGCCTCTTCAAAAGAACACTGGCACATATGGCTGTGATGCAAAAATACATTATCTATGTACAACAGTTTAGCTCCCGGCATTTTTCTTTTAAAATACTTTCAGCAACTATCTGCTGTCTTCTACTTTTATATAAAACCGGCAGTTCATCAGCAAGCTTTAAATGTGCTCTCCCTTCCAGTCGACAGCAGGCTGACAGCGAGCTAAGGTAGAAAATGAAACCTGAGGAAAAGCAAAAAAATGACAGAGATTGCAGTTTTTGCGTCTTCCTCTGAATTACTTACTTGTCACTCTCATTGTGTCAGTGTCTGTGTTGTGAGGAACCACATCACTGTATTGCATTTGAGACCGTGATGTTTTGGTAGATTGGAAACAGAAACTTTCAGTCTTTGTTAAGAAAAAGAGTAATTAAATAAGTTAACTTTTAGAAAAAGTCAGGCTCTCTCTCTCTCTTAAATCCGGGTCCTCTCGGAGAACGACGTGCTGGTCACAGAAGTACAACAATGCGTGATGACGTCACAGAAATTACATGGTTTAATAAAAGAAGAAAACAGCATGTGAATTAACAACAAAACTACAGAAGAACAGAGACATACATCCATTACCTGAGACACAACAGATAGTAAAGATACAAAGACAAGACAAACAAACAAGACAAAGACGCGTCTTTGGAGAGAGCTGATGCAAAAAGGGAAAAATATGTCA